>SJYQ01000616.1:194760-233694 GCA_006410935.1 Redunca redunca | reverse complement strand
AATGCAAATGTTCCTACAATTGTTCCTTATCTTGAAATCTATCAAAAGGAGAATGTGGTTATTATAATAGATTCTAGTGTCACATTGCTCCACTTCTGCCAGTTATTTGCATATAATCTTGTGCACATTTCTTAATTTTTCAAATACTAAGTCTCTTCCATTGTCAAATGAGAATAGCCACCTATATCCCACAGTTCTGGCTGAAGAGGAAATGTGCAAATGTGCATGAAGTCCTTTGAACAGTGCCCTGCACCCAGGGTGAGCTGGCAGGAAATGGTAGTTCCTACTATATATTAACTGCATGTGTTCTCATGAATGTTTCCATAGCCTGCTTCCAACCTTGACACTGTTAGGAATAAGAGAAAAGACAATAAGGTATATGGGTAATTAAACTATTCCTAAAATTTACCAAAGGAAAATCATTGAGCAAAAAAATAATAATAGTAATTTAGGCAAACTTTTCCCAAGTATCAAATTTTTATGTGTTTTCCTTGGTTTTTTGTTCATAAGTTATTTTAGGATGTTGTCAAGTGCTTGAGCAAAAGTTTATATACAAGATCCCTTTCTGAAGGAAAAAAAAAGGTGGTCCCTTAGCATTTATATCAGTAGTTCATTATAGAAATGTGCTGAACGATGAACAGAGGAAGGCCTCATCCACTCCATAAATGCTGGCATCCTTGCATTCTTTCCTTTTCTTCTTTTTGTTGAAGTAAGCATGCTCCCTCTATTGCCGTGAGCATCGTACCAAATATTATGACTAACTAATCACTAATTATTTGCACAGTTGTGTCCAACTTGAGACCCCATGGACTATACAATCCATGGAATTCTCCAGGCCAGAATACTGGAGTGGGTAGCTATTCCCTTCTCCAGGGGATCTTCCCAACCCAGGGATCAAACCCATGTCTCCTGCATTACAGGTGTATTCCTTACCAGCTGAGCCACCAGGGAAGCCAAAATAGTATGAAGAGACTGCTAAGTACGATTAAAAGTAGAGGTTGGGGCAAATGCCAGTAAAAGAGCATTAAAGCACAATAATTAATATTATCAGTGAAATGTCATTAAGTCCCCTATGGGTCTTTAGATTAGCTCCTCCCAAAGAATGACTGAATTTGCAAATATAGTGGTCTTTTGAAAAATACAGATTCAAACTGTCCAGGTCTACTGCAGATTTTTTGTTTGTTTGTTTGTTTTTACTAAATAGTCCTTTAAAACTACAGGATCCCTGGTTTATTGAGTCCTCAGCTGTGGAACTATGTAGATGGAGGGCTGATGGTTAAAGTCATCCATGGATTTTCAGCAGTGCAGTCAGCACCCTCAACCCAGGTGTTTTTCAAGGATCAACTTTAAATAGTATTTGGAGGTTAAAGGAAAACATGTAAAAGCTAATTAGCATTTTATTTTTCTATGTTGTTCTTGTTGTTCAGTTGGTAAGTTGTGTTAATGCTTTGTGACCCCATGGACTGCAGTGTGCCAGGCTTCTGTGTCCTTCACTATGTCCCAGAGTTTACTCAAACTCATGTCCATTGTAAGTTGTTCAATTAGGAGAACAAGTTGGCAGAGTAAGTGGACATGGAGTACATCTCTCTCCATGGATATATCAGGAATATACCTTCAGACACGGAAGTGCATGTATAATACCAGCTGAGAGCAGACAGGGATATCTGACCAGTGGAAAATAATATATAGAACCATGCAAAACTCAGTAGGACAAAGGAACTAGGGGGGAAAGCAGGAGTGTTAGTAAGACTGGACTGGCCCTTGGCCAGTGGGGTAACTGAAGCAGGGGTCTGATCACCACAGCGGGGCAATTAGTCTGAGTCAGAGGAGAAACATTTAAGGTTGAGAGTGAAACACCTGGTCTGTGGCAGCCTAAATGGAAGGGGAAGCATATACTTCTTGCTGCAGCCATACATACCCCAACAGGGATGCAAGTCCCTTGGAAGGTGCAGCGGCTGGGAGCTGGGGTTTAGGAATTATGGAGCAATCCCAAGATAAGGGCTGCTCTTTACTGCAGAGAGACAGATTGAGGGGATGTGAGGGAGGAGATTATGGTGGGAAATGCCTGTGAATGAAAGCCCGGCAGCCATGGAAGCAAGGCAATACTGCTAGGTCATGCATAGGGGATGGAGCCATCAGTAAAGCCTCTCCCTACATGCCAGCACTGGCAGCTGAACAGTAGAGAGGCTGGCCCATCAAATGTCTCACTCACTGGACTACAGAGTAGCACCCAACCCAGGATGCTCCTTTAAGTGACTGATGAGGAAAATCCCATGGAAGGTGGAGCCTGGAAGGCTTCATTTTCACTTTTCACTTTCATGCATTGGAGAAGGAAATGGCAACCCAATCCAGCATTCTTGCCTGGAGAATCCCAGGGACGAGGGAGCCTGGTGGGCTGCCGTCTATGGGGTCACACAGAGTCAGACACTACTGAAGTGACTTAGCAGCAGCAGTGCCAAACTACAGAGTTGGGCCCCACCTAGGGTACCCCTTTAAGTTCCCGACAAGCTGATCTACAGAGTAGAACCCCAGCCAGGGGGCTTCTCTATTTGCCTGACAAACTGAACAACAGAGAAGGACCTAGACAAGGGGGCACTCTAAGTGCCTGGATGGGCAGAACTACAGAGAAAGACTGGCCAAAGAGGCCTTCTAATTGCCAGCTACAAGAGACTAGAAAAAAGACTCTGATAGGGCCATAACCAGAGAAGGCAACGGCAACCCACTCCAGTACACTTGCCTGGAAAATCTCATGCATGGAGAAGCCTAGTAGGCTGCAGTTCATGGGATCCCTAAGAGTCGGACATGACTGAACGACTTCACTTTCACTTTTCACTTTCATGCATTGGAGAAGGAAATGGCAACCCACTTCAGTGTTCTTGCCTGAAGAATCCTAGGGAAAGAGGAGCCTGGTGGGCTGCTGTCTATGGGGTCACACATAGTCGGACATGACTGAAACGACTTAGCAGCAGCAGCAGCAGAGCCATAACTCCTGCAGCAGAGACAGTCTGTGTTCCTGCACACTTGGCACCCCAGGGTCCCCACAAGCCAAGCAGCTGGACCACCTTCATGCTCAACTCTCACTGGGGCACAGCTGCCACAGGCAAAAACAAGTCTTGTGTCTATGAGTGCAGGGTCATTTTGGTCGTGTCTGACTCTTTGCAATCCTGTCGACTGAGGCCTGCCAGGCTTCTTTGTCAAGGAGGGGTGTTCACCAGGCAAGAATACTGGAGTGTATTGGCCAATACTGGTTGCATACCCTTCTAGAGCACTATATTTCCTGCTGTCCTAGCTGCCAACTCCCCTGAGTACCTGGTGCTGCCAGAAGCCCTGTGACCCAAGTACCACCTCTACACCTGGCCCTCCCGGGGCAAATCTAGGTTGTCCAGGGCAGCCTCAGGAGAAACCTCAGTGGATGCCCCACATGCAGAAGTGGAAATAAAACCACAGTTGAAATCTAGGGACAGTGCGGTTAAGGAAGAAGACCCAAAACCTTCCCACCGGCTGTACAAACTGTAGATTAAATTCATACAATCAACTAAGTAGACTCTGTGTCTATGGAATATATAAAAGGTCGTTGAGAGCTCCCACAAAAGAAAATTCACTAGTTCTGATAGCTGTGGACATTTGAGGCAAGAACACACAGGAGTAGGACCAGATTAGAATCTGAGCTGCCCCCACAGCAGGTTCAGAGATCAGCACAATGTTGGAGGCCATCCTAGGGAAGTGAGGTGGACTGTGATTCCTAGCGTGGGAAAGGACTCTGACTGCAGTGATGCCTGAAAAACATTTATTATTTTTATGTTTTGACTTGTTCTGTAGATTCTTTTGGAATTATTTTTTTCCTTTCTTTCCCTCTTTTTCCCCCTCTGTTGTAGTTGTCAATTATATTGGCACTATGAAATCTAATTAAGCTTTTGAGTGTTTTGTTTTCCTCAGTCACATATTTTACTGATGTTATAAACCTCTGCCTCTGGGCTTTTGCAGTTCTGCGGAGTTTCCTCCTTTTTGTTCTTTTTTCTTTTCTTGTTTTAACTTTAATTTTTAAACCTATTATTATTTTTCTACATTTATTTCTTTGTTTGCTTTTCCTAATATTCTTGTCCCCTTGCAGTTAATCTTTAATGTATATAAACATATATCTACCTCTGTTTAACTTTGCATATCTATTCTTTCTTTCCTTTCCTCTCAACAATTTTGTTAGTTTTGTTTTCATTGCTCTATTCCGCACTTGGCATCTTTTTAGTTTTGTTTTCCACTTTGTGCTTTAGTTAGTTTTGTTCTTAAGAGGTAAACATAATTTTTGATTTCCTTTGTTTGCCAGGTCAATCTACTGTACTTTATTTTTGTTGGACTGTTTAGACTTTGTTCATGGATGTATATATATATATATTTGTACATTCCATTATTTTAATTGCTATTTGACTGATTTTGTAACTGCCATTTGTCTGGGTTCATCTGTTTGTTTTGTTTTTTTCTGTTTACATTTCTTTCAACTTTTTTTTTTTAAATTTAATTGGAGGCTAATCACTTTACAGTATTGTGGTGGTTTTGCCATACATTGACATGAATTAGCCATGGGTGTACATGTGTTCCCCATCCTGAACCCCCCTCCCACCTCCCTTCCCATCCCATCCCTCAGGGTCATCCCAGTGTACTAGCCCTGGGCACCCTGACTCATGCATCGAACCTGGATTCGTGGTCTATTTCACATATGATAATATACATGTTTCAATGTTATTCTCTCAAATCATCCCATCCTTGCCTTCTCCCACAGAGTCCAAAAGTCTGTTCTTTACATCTCTGTCTCTTTTTCTGTCTCCCATATAGGGTCAGTGTTACCATCTTTCTAAATTCCATATATATGCATTAATATTATATATTGCTCTTTTTCTTTCTGACTTACTTCACTATGTATAACAGGCTCCAATTTCATCCACCTCATTAGAACTGATTCAAATGCATTATTTTTAATAGCTGAGTAATATTCCATTGTGTATATGTACCACAGCTTTCTTATCCATTCATCTGCTGATGGACATCTAGGTTGCTTCCATGTCCTGACTATTATAAACAGTGCTGTGATGAACACTGGGGTACACATGTCTCTTTTAATTCTGGTTTCCTCAGTGTATATGCCCAGCAGTGGGTTTGCTGGGCCATAAGGCAGTTAAATTTCCAGTTTTTTAAGGAATTTCCACACTGTTCTCCATAGTGGCTGTACTAGTTTGCATTCCCACCAACAGTGTAAGAGGATTCCTTTTCCTCCACACCCTCTCCAGCACTTATTGTTTGTAGACTTTTGGATAGTAGCCATTATGACCAGCGTGAGATGGTACCTCATCGTGGTTTTGATTTGTATTTCTCTGATAATGAGTGATGTTGAGCATCTTTTCATGTGTTTGTTAGCCATCTGTATATCTTCTTTGGAGAAATATCTATTTAGTTCTTTGGCCCAGTTTTTGATTGGGTCGCTTATTTTTCTGGAATTGGGCTTCAGGAGTTGCTTGTATATTTTTAAGATTAGTTCTCTGTCAGTTGCTTCATTTGCTATTATTTTCTCCCATTCAGAAGGCTGTCTTTTCACCTTGCTTATAGTTTCCTTGGTTGTGCAAAAGCTTTTAAGTTTAATTAGGTCCTATTTGTTTATTTTTGCTTTTATTTCCATTACCTTGGGAGGTGGGTCATAGAGAATCCTGCCATGATTTACATCAGAGAATTAATCTTTGATGTCTCCTCTCTGGGTATTTATTTTAATCTCATTTAATGCCATGACAAACCCCTTGTGGAATCTCCATTCCTGACCAGAGATTAAGCCCTGAGCCTCTGGAGTGGGAGTGCTGACTCCAAGACTACCTGAAAACTAACCCCAGGAAGTATCATATAGTGAGAACTCATACAAAGGAAATCACTTGAATACAAGACCTGGAATCACCCAACCACCAGTAGTACCCTGTATAGGATGCCTCATCTAAACAACAAATAAAACAAAAATACAAATCAAAGCATCAGCAGACAGGATTACCACCTCATTCTGTCTTGCCAATCAGAAGAAAAACAAACCAACAAAATCTCAGCACAAATCTCACCCTATAGAAAGCTTACACAAACCACTGGACCAACCTTAGAAGGGCAGAAACCAAAAGGAAGAAAGAATTCAACCATGAATCCTACAAAAAGGAGACCTCAAACAGAATAAGTTAAAAAAAAAAATGCAGAGAAGAACCACACAAATGAAGGAACAAACTAGAAACAGAGAAGTCCAAATAAATGAAGAGGAAATAGGCAAACTACCTGAAAAAGAATTCAGAATAATGATAGTAAAGATGATCAAAAACCTTGAAAAAAAATAGAGAAAATGCAAGAATCAACTAACAAAGACCTATAAGAATTAAAGGATAAACATACAGAGACGAACAACATAATTACTGAAATTAAAAATATTTTAGAAGGAATCAATAGCAGAATACCTGAAGCAGAACAAATCAGTGAGCTGGAAGATAAAATGGTAGAAATAACTTCTGAAGGGCAGAATAAAATAAAAAGAATGAAAAGAACTGAGGATAGTCTCAGAGACCCCTGAGACAACATTAAACACACAAAAATTCAAATTATAGGGGTCCCAGGAGAAGAAGAGAAAAAGAAAGGGTATGAGAACATTTTTGAAGAGATTATAGTTGAAAATTTCACCAACATGGAAAAGGAAGTAGTCAATCAAGTACAAGAGGCACAAAGAGTCCCATACAGGATAAACCCAGGGAGAAATGTGTCAAAACAAATACTAATTAGCAAAGACTAAAGACCAAATATATATATATATATATATATAGCANTATATATATATAGCAACAAAGGAGAAGAAACAAGTAAGATACAAGGTTAACCCCGTTTTCTTAATAGCTGATCTTTAAGCAGAAATGCTACAGGCCAAAACGGAATGACAGTATATATTTAAAGTATTGAAGGGGAAAAATCTACAACCAAGATTACAATACCTGGCAAGGATCTCATGCAAATTAGATGGAGAAATAAAAAGCTTTTCAACAAGTAAACCTAACAGATTTCAGTACCACCAAACCAGCTTTACAACAAATGTTAAAGGGACTTCTATAGGCAAGAAATACAAGAGAAGAAAAAAGATCTAGAAAATCAACTCCAAACAATTAAGATCATGGCAATAAGAGCATATATATCAATAATTACTTTAAATGTAAACAGATTAAATGCTTCAACCGAAAGATGCAGACTGGCTGAGTAGATATAAAAATAAGACCCATATATATGTTGTCTGAAAGTAACCCACTTCAGACCTAAAGACAGGTTATGGACTGAACGTAAGAGGATGGAAACATATATATCCTATATGTGTGAAGAGATTTAGGCAGCAGAGGATTAAAAAATCACTTGTGAGGGTATCAGAAAGAGACTTTTATGCAGGGCAAAATGGACTTCCCATGTGGTGCTAGTGGTAAAGAAGCCACCTGACAATACAGAACAAGTAAGAGATGTAGGTTTTATCCCTGGATCAGGAAGATCCCTTGGAGGGGGGGGGCATGGCAGTCCACTCCAATATTCTTGCCTGGACAAACTCATGGATAGAGGAGCCTGAAGGGCTATGGTCCATGGGATCACAAAGAGTTGGATTGACTGAAGTGATTGAGCATACACTCCATACACTCAGGCAAAACCATATCAACATTTGGAAACACAGAATTTTATCTCCTATGGTGCATTAATATCCCTCAAAATGCCCGTGTATTATGTTTCTGATGAAAATATCTTGTATGTATGTTGGTATTCTTTCATCAGTCATATCTTTATCTCTTTGTTAAATCACATAATTCTGGAGTGTCCAAATATTCATTCATTTTCTAGTTTTTTTATACTGTGATATTTTAGAGTTTATCATGTGAGCTATTCTTTGCAATTCCTCTTTGAATTCCTTGCCTTCACTTACTTGTGGCAATTATATTTTTCTATAAATGGTAGTTGCCTTGAAGATACTTTGCTTCACAAAGGAACTTACATTCATCTGAAGGAGGCAGTGTCTTCATGGTTCCCTTCACTAGTCAAGCCAAGAGCACACTCTTCCAGGGCAGCCTTCAATCTGTGTCTGAGCATGGTAGGTGTATAACAGCATGGTCATGTTTGCTCAGTATAGACTACCCTGACTTTGCTCATGCTAAGTTGCTTCAGTCATGGCTAACTCCTTATTACTCTATGAACTGTAGCCTGGAAGGCTTCTCTATCCATGGGATTCTCCAGGCAAAAATGCCAGAGTAGGTTGCCATGCCCTTCTCCAAGGGATCTTCTATACCTTGGAATTGAACCATGACTTGGCTCTAGAGCTTCCTGTTGTGTTGGCTGAAACACTGAAAGGTATGTGATGTATTCTGAGGCTATCTGCCTAGTTCTGCTTTCTGCTCCATTTATCTTTACAGGCACTGTCATCCACGAAGTCACATCCACTCCTAACTCTGTATGTGTTGACTACCTACTGACACATTACATTACAATGGAAAGCAAGGCCTGCAGGTGTGTTTTGCTATTCTCTGTCACCAACATCACGCATTTCCATCAGTTTTCGTTACCATTTCTCGAGTCTTACAGACTGGCTGAATGGATACAAAATATGACCCATATATATGCTGTCTAAAAGTAACCCACTTCAGACCTAAAGACAGATATAGACTGAATGTGAGAGGATGGAAAAATATATTGCATGCAAATCGGAAGCAGAAGAAAGCTGGCGTAGCAATCATCATATTAGACAAAATATACCTTAAAATAAAGAAGATTACAAGAGATTAGGAAGGGCACTGCATAATGTTCAAGGGACAAATCTAACAGGAAGACATAACAATTGTAAATATCTATGCACCCAATAGGAGCACCTCAAAACATAAGACGAGCATGAACAGACATAAAAGGAGAAATTGACAGTAACACAATAATAATAGGAGACTTTATCACCACACTCACACCAATGGACAGATTATCAAAACAGGAAATTAATAAGGGAACACAAGTCTTAAATGATACTTTAGATTAGATGGATCTCATTGATATATTTAGGACATTCCATCCAAATGCAGAAGAAAACACCTTCTTCTCAAATGCACATGGACCATTCTCCAGGATAGACCACATTTTGGGTCACAAAGCAAGCCACAAAAATTTACCTCAAAAAATGGTAAACTTAAGAAAATTGAAATTATATCAAACATCTTCTTGGTCCACAATATTATTAGACTAGATATTAATTACAATAAAAAAAAAACTGTAAGAAATGCCAAAACATGGTGATTAAACAACACAGTTCTAAATAACCAACAGGTTACTGAAAAAATCAAATGGGAAATCAAAAAATTTCTAGAAAGAAATGACAATGAGAAAACAACAACTCAAAACCTATAGAATGTAGAGAAAGCAGTCTTAAGAGGGAAGTTTATAGCAATACAATCCTACCTTAGGAAACAAGAAAAAACATCAAATAGACCACCTAACTTAACACCTAAAACAACTGGACAAAGAAGAAGAACAACAACAACAACAATCCAAAATAGCAGAAGGAAATAAATCATAAAGATCTGAGCAGAAATAAATGAAAATGAAATGAAAGAAACAATATTAAAAATTAATAAAATTAAAAGCTCATTCTTTGAGAAGATAAACAAAATTGACAAGCTATCAGCCTCACTCATCAAAATAAATGTAAAAAAGTGAAGAATCAAATCAACAATTAGAATTTAAAAAGCAGAGGTTACAACAGACAATGAAAAAATACAAAGGATTTTAAGACACTCTTATGAACAACATTATGGCAATAAAATAGATAACCTGGAAGAAATGGACAGACTCTTAGAAAAGTTCAATCTTCCAAGACTGAAACAGGATGAAAGAAATTATGAACAACCCAACTACTAGCACTGAAATTGAAGCTGTGATCATAAATCTCCCTAAAAACAAAAGCCCACGACCAGATGGCTTCACAGGAAACTTTTATCAAACATTTAGAGAAAAGTAATGCCTATCCTTTTAAAACTGTTTCAAAAAATTGTAGAGGAAGGAACACTTCCAAACTCATTCTACAAGGCCACTATCACCTTGATACAAAAACCAGAAAAAGACAACACAAAAAATGATAACTATAGGCCAATATCACATAGATGCAAAAATCCTCAACAAAATTTTAGCAAACAGAATTCAACAACATATCAAGAAGCTCATATACCATGATCAAGTTGGATTTATTCTAGTAATGCAAGGATTATTTAATATATGTAAATCAATCAATGTGATATACCATATTAAAAAATTAAAAGTTAAAAACCTATGATAATCTCAATAGATGCAGAAAGAGCTTTTGAGAAAATTCAGCACCCATTTATGATTAAAACTCTCAAAAAAAAAATGGGATAGAAGAAACCTACCTCAAAATAGTAAAGACCATATATGATAAGCCTACAGCAAACATTATTCTCAGTGGTGAAAAACTGAAAACATTCCCCCTAAGATCAGGAACAAAACAAGAGTGCCCAGTTTCACCACTATTATTCAACATAGTTCTGGAAGTCCTAGCTACAGCAATCAGAGAAGAAAAAGAAATAAAAGGAATTCAGTTCAGAAAAGAGGAACTTAAGCTCTCGCTGTTTACAGATGACATGATACTGTACATGCTGCTAGGTCGCTGTCCAACTCTGTGTGACCCCATAGACGGCAGCCCACCAGGCTCCCCTGTCCCTGGAATTCTCCAGGCAAGAACACTGGAGTGGGTAGGAAACCCTAAAGAAGTATTAGAAAGTTCCTAGAGCTAATCAGTGAATTTAGCAAAGTTGTAGGAAACAAAATCAATACACAGAAATCCCTTTCGTTTCCATATACTAGCAATGAAAAATCAGAAAGAGAAATTAAGAAATCAATTCCATCCAGTATTGCAACACAAAGAATTAAATATCTAAGGATGAACTTACCTAAGGAGAAAAAAGAACTGTACACAGAAAATGAGAAGATAACATAAACATATGGAGAGATATTCCATACTCCTGGGTAGGAAGAATCAATATTGTGAAGATGATTATACTATCAAATGCAACCTACAGATTCAGTGTGATCCATGTGAAATTACCAATTGCTTTTTTCACAGAACTAGAACAAAATCTTATACAATCCATATGGAAACACAAAGGGCCCCAAATAGCCAAAGCAGTCTTGAAAAAGAAGAATGGACCTGGAGGAATCAACCTTCCTGACTTCAGATTATACCACAAAGATTCAGTCATCAATACAGTCTGGTACTGCACAAAAACAGAAATATAGACCAGTGGAACAAGATAGAAATTCCAGAAATAAACCCATGCACCTATGGGTAACTTAATTTCAACAAAGGAGTCAAGACTATACAATGAGGCAAAGACAGCCTCTTCAATAAATGGTGCTGGAAAAACTGAACAGCTACATGTAAATGAATGAAATTAGAACACTTCCTAACACCATACACAAAGATAAACTCAAAATGTATTAAAGTCCTAGATGTAATACCAGAAACTATAAAACTGTTAAAGGAAAACATAGGCAGAATACTCGATGACATAAATCAAAGCAAGATCCTCTATGACCCACCTCCTAGATTAACAGAAATAAAAACAAAAGTAAACCAGTGGGACCTGATGAAGCTTAAAAGTTTTTGCACAAAAAAGGAAACATAAGCAAGGTTAAAAGACAGTCCTCAGAATGGGAGAAAATCATAGCAAATGAAACAACTGACAAAGGCTTAATTTCCAAAATATACAAGCAGCTCATGCAACTCACTGCAGATGGTGACTGCAGCCATGAAATTAAAAGACGCTTACTCCTTGGAAGAAAGGTTATGACCAACCTAGATAGCATATTCAAAAGCAGAGACATTACTTTGCCGACTAAGGTCCGTCTAGTCAAGGCTATAGTTTTTCCTGTGGTCATGTATGGCTGTGAGAGTTGGACTGTGAAGAAGGCTGAGCGCCAAATTGATGCTTTTGAACTGTGGTGTTGGAAGAGACTCTTGAGAGTCCCTTGGACTGCAAGGAGATCCAACCAGTCCATTCTGAAGGAGATCAGCCCTGGGTGTTCTTTGGAAGGAATGATACTAAAGCTGAAGCTCCAGTACTTTGTCCACCTCCTGCGAAGAGTTGCCTCATTGGAAAAGACTCTGATGCCGGGAGGGACTGGGGGCAGGAGGAGAAGGGGACAACCCAGGATGAGATGGCTGGATGGCATCACTGACTCAATGGACGTGAGTCTGAGTGAACTCTGGGAGATGGTGATGGACAGGGAGGCCTGGCGTGCTGTGGTTCATGGGATCACAAAGAGTCTGACACAAGTGAACGACTGAACGGAACTGAACATGCAACTCAATGCCAGAGAAAAAAACAACCCAATCAAAAAGTGAAACAAGACGTAAACAGACATCTCTCCAAAGAAGACATGCAGATGCTAACAAACGTGTTAAAAGATGCTCAGTACTGCTCATTATTACAGGAAGGCAAGTCAAAACTATAAGGAGGTTTTAAACTACAATGACCTCACACCAAATGCTGAAGAGGGTGCAGAGAAAAGGGAATGCTCTTGCACTGCTGGTGGGAACGTAAATTGATACAGCCACTATGAAAGACAGTATGGAGATTCCTTAAAAACCTAGGAATAAAACCACCATATGACCCAGCAATCCCACACCTATGCATATACCCTGAGGAAACCAAAATTGAAAAACAGACATGTATCCCATTGTTCACTGCAGCACTATTTATAATAATTAAAACATGGAAGCAACCTAGATGTCCTTTGACAGATGAATGGATAAAAAGTTGTGGTACATATACACAATGGAATATTACTCAGCAACAAAAAGGAAAACATTTGAGTCAGTCCTGATGAGGTGGATAAACCTAGAACCTATTATACAGAGTGAAGTGAGTCAGAAAGAGTAATATTATATTCTAACCCATATATATAAAGTCTGGAAGTATGGTGTTGAAGAACTTATTTACAGGACATCAATGGAGAAACAGACATAGAGAACAGACTCATGGATATGGGTAGAGGGGAAGAGAGGGTGAGATGTATGGAAAGAGTAACATGGAAACTTACATTACCATATGTAAAATATATAGCGAACAGGAATTTGCTGTTGGCTCAGGAAACTCAAACAGGGGCTCTGTATCAACCTGGAGAGGTGGGATGGGGAGGGAGATGGGACGGAGGTTAAAAAGGGAGGGGATATATGTATACCTATGGCTGATTCATGTTGAGGTTTGACAGAAAACAACAAAATTCTGTAAAGCAATTATCCTTCAATAAAAAATACCTTAAAATAAAAAAAAATAATTTGTTCAATTAAAAAATCACAAATGAATGAATGCAAGGAGGAAATGTTTTATAATGGTTGTTCTATAAAACACAGAAAACAAAGATCTTGTGTTTCTGCTTGAAATATTCACTACCACTTTAAAATTCTGCTAACTTAATTTTAGAAGGATTTGCCAAATATAAAACAATGTGTTTTAGTTCAGTTTTATGGTGACAGAGGGTTGAGTGGGTATTTGGTTTTGACTTCACAGTGACAAGGAACAGGGTATCATTTGTTTATAGAAATTTGCCACAACAAAAGTCCCTACTATGTTGGTAGAATTTTTTTACCTCCAGAAAATGCCCTAGGATATCATCTTTTCTCCATCTTTCTTACCATTGTCTTAAGCATGAAAGAAATCTAAATCTGCCTTTTATAAAAACAAAACCCAAAGATTTAACTTGCCTTCTGTGGTCTCTCAAATACTGTTTGTCTCTAAGTATATCTGTATGTATTTATTGTTTTAGAATATTATATTGGCATTTGCAAATGCCAAGTATATTCAGACACATTTCAGTCATAGCCGAGTTCCTAGTTGGTAGGGAGATTAGGGAAAGGCTAAATGGGAATTGATCATTTCTTTTCTTCACCCACAGCTCAAAAAACAGCTGAGACTGTTTAAAGGGCAAGTGCTCCACCTGCCTATCCTGTAATGAGATAATTGCTTGCCTGTCAATTCATCCTTCTGTTTCCCTTCACTCAAAAGTGGCTTTTAAAAGTGTGAAAATCTTTGTATCTGTCTCTGAGTGCAAGGAGGAGGGCAGAATTTGAAGAGACTACTGTCCTTAGAGTGCTATTTACAGTTTCACCTTTTAAAAATACAGAATGCCCCCAAAGCGGGGATCACCTAGTTCTATATGTTGTTTAAAGAAAGATGCTTCTTCTGAGATCTCAGAGGTTTAAAAATCAAGACACCCAAGCTGTGGCTTAGATGGCAACCGTCTTTGAGAGAAAGAGGAGGAAGTGATTACAGTGACTGATCTAGCATTGTTCTTTAAGTTGTTCTTGGAAGTTCCTGGAATGACTTAACAGATAAAATTAAGTTATAAAATATTACCTAGCTCTGTATTGAGAATGGTACCATGCATGAATTAAAATAAAGAAAAACTGGCAAAAGTGTTGTGTTAAATTTTCACATTCATGGGAATATTAACTTGTTTGGCATTTCACATATATGGTAAATTCGCAGCAAAGGAACCACAAGAAACCAGATGTGGATGATGAAGAAAGATGAAAATTAACCACTCATTGAAGTTCTCCACAATATTCAAAGAGTATAGGATATATACTCTTAAGCTTAAACAACGTTGAAAGTTTATACTTAAATAGGAAAGCAATTGTTCTTAAATAATGGATTCGTATACCCATGGGGATGGCAGAGTGCTTTGAATACACGCAGGAGCTTCAGATAATCCTGCCAGGTTCCACTGGTCTTTATTTCCTAGCATAGGTCTGTGTTCATTCAGTACTGAATTGCATCACCACATGCTACCAGGACCATCACTCACAGGAGTCCCTAACTTTAAAAAATTCCAGGACTTTAAAGATCATAAAATCAATGAGAAATCAGGAAGGGGTATAGATTTGAGGAAATTTATATAAATTTAAATATAGCAATATCTTAATTAATACTCATCTCTCTCCCTAAAAAGAGAGCTTTGGAAAAAGATTTAGAATACCTTAGGGCTTCCCGCAATGGCACCCCACTCCAATACTCTTGCCTGGAAAATCCAATGGACGGAGGAGCCTGGAAAGCTGCAGTCCATGGGGTCGCTAGGGTTGGACATGACTTAACGACTTCACTTTCACTTTTCACTTTCATGCATTGGGGAAGGACATGGTAACCCGCTCCAGTGTTCTTGCCTGGAGAATTCTAGGGACAGAGGAGCCTGGTGGGCCTGCCTATGGGGTCACACAGACTCAGACATGACTGAAGTGACTTAGCAGCAGCAGCAGCAGCAGCAGCAGCAGGGCTTCCCAGGTGGTGCAAGTAATGAAGAACCTGCCTGCTAGTGCAGGTTTGATGGATGTTGGTTTGATCCCTGGGTTAGAAAGATCCCTGGAGGAGGAAATGGCAACCCACTCCAGTGTTCTTGCCTGGAGAATCTTGCCATGGACATTCTTGTCCCTGGCAGGCTGCAGTTCATAGAGTCAAAAAGAGCTGGACAGAACTGAACAACTTAGCACACAGTGCAGTGCTTTCTAAATGGGGTCTCAGTGATTCCACAACCACCAAATCTTATTTTCATCCTCCTTGCACTCAATCCACTGTATAATGCTACTTTCAACTTCTTTCTTCTTGAAAATCTTTATTTTTACAGGCAATACACATTTTTATTTTCCATCTATCTCTCATTGTTTTTTTTTTATATAATTTTTATTTTTACTTTGGTTTACTTTACATTACTGTGTTGGTTTTGCCAAATATTGACATTAATTCACCACGAGTGTACATGCGTTCCCAAACACGAATCCCCTCCCATCTCCCACCCCATACCATCCCTCTGGGTCTTCTCCTTGCACCAGTCCCAAGCATCCTGCATCCTGACTCTCTCATTGTTTTTAATTCTACTTTTCACCAGTTTTTCATTATTCACTCATTCCTAAAATGTGGTACCTAAATTGATTTATTTCTCTCATTTCAAGTTAGTTTCTTTGTTAACATCCTCTACTGATGTACTTTCAAAAATTGCTTCCATATTGACAACTATTAAATTGTCTTTTCTAGTTCAGACACTCTTATTGTAGATACTTATTTCCAGATGTTAGTTTGTAGCTCTATCTTAATACAGTGCCTGCTTTTGCTAGCCTGTCAAAAATAATTTTATCTGTCTTCCTGTCTTTGATAATATAGCCATCTTCTGAGTCTGCCACTGTCTTAAAAAATATTATTATTTGTTCGTGCCAGATCTTAGTTGTGGCATGAGTGTTCCTCTTTGTTGCAGCCTACAGGATCTTTAGTTGCATATGGGATCTAGTTCCCTGACCAGAGATTGAACCCAGTCCCCTACATTGAGAACACAAGAGTCTTAACTACTAGACCACCAGGGAAATCCCTGCCACTGTCTTCTATTAAAAATCTTACCACATTTTTTTACTCCTTCTCTTTTATCTCTCTTCAAATATTGTAGCACAAAATCATCTCCTTACTTTAATCATTCTGACTCTGGCCCATACCTGGAAAGGAAAGTGAAAATTGCTTAGTCGTGTCTGACTCTTTGTGGCCCCACGAACTAGAGAGTCCATGGAATTCTCCAGGCCAAAATACTGAAGTGGGTAGCCGTTGCTTCCTCCAGGGGATCTTTCCAACCCAGGGATCAAACCCAGGTCTCCCTCATTGCAGGTGGATTCTTTACCAGCTGAGCCATCAGGGAAGCCCGTTCCTGAAATGTGCACACAAATTTTTGTAATAAATTCATGAATGTTTTCTCTGCCTCAGATTTTACATGTTCAATCCATTCTTTAACTGACACCACATTTTTTTGTTTGTTTGTTCGTTCTAATTCAAAGATCTAGCCATCATATGCTGTGTAAACACCTTTGTATCCAGCCTCATAGCCTACAGGAAAGTTTAACTTTTATTTTATGGAATTTGAATATATATAGTATTTAAGTATTATAGTCCACATAATATCTTCCACTTTCCTTTTCAGACAGCATCCTTAATCCTAATTAAAACCAAGCAGAACACTTTGATGATGTGTTTTGACAGTATCATTCCATGTTGAACCCATTCCTTGATCATGACCTAGAGCCACAATCAAATTGGTCTAAACTTAGAAACACTCTCATTGGTCCTTTGACTAAATTTAGTCATTTCCTCTCCAATGTTCCAAATGCAAATATTTAAACATGTCTAATAGCATTTATCACATTCTGATATCCATTAAGGAAATCCATTTTCAGTTCAGTGCAGTTCAGTCACTCAGTCATGTCCAACTCTTTGAAACCCCATGAAACTGCAGCACGCCAGGCCTCCCTATCCATCACCAACTGCCAGAGTCTACTCAAACTCATCTCCATCGAGTCGGTAATGCCATCCAGTCATCTCATCCTCTGTCGTCCCCTTCTCCTGCCCCTAACGCCTCCAACCTTCAGGGTCTGTTCCAGTGAATCAACTCTTCACATTAGGTGGTCAAACTATTGGACTTTCAGCTTTAGCATCAGTCCTTCCAATGAAAACCCAGGACTGATCTCCTTTAGGATGGACTGGTTGGATCTCCTTGCAGTCTAAGGGACTTTCAAGAGTCTTCTCCAACACCACAGTTCAAAAGCATCAATTCTTCGGTGCTCAGCCTCCTTCACAGTCCAGCTCTCACATCCATACATGACTACTGGAAAAACCATAGTCTTGACTTGAAGGACCTTTGTTGACAAAGTAATGTCTCTGCTTTTGAATATGCTATCTAGGTGGGTCATAACTTTCCTTCCAAGGAGTAAGCACCTTTTACTTTCATGGGTGCAGTCACTATCTGCAGTGACTTTGGGGCCCCCCAAAATAAAGTCTGCCACTGTTTCCACTGTTTTCCCATCTATTTACCATGGAGTGATGGGATCAGTTGCCATGATCTTAGTTTTCTGAATATTGAGCTTTAAGCCAACTTTTTGAATCTCCTCTTTCACTCTCATTAAGAGGCTTTTTAGTTGCTCTTCACTTTCTGTCATATGGGTGCTGTCAACTGCATATCTGAGGTTATTGATATTTCTCCTAGCAATCTTGATTCCAGCTTGTGCTCCTTCCAGCCCAGAATTTCTCATGATGCACTCTGCATATAAGTTAAATAAGCAGGGTGACAATATACAGCCTTGACATACTCTTTTTCCTATTTGGAAACAATCTGTTGTTCCATGTCCAGTTCTAATTGTAGCTTCTTGGCCTGCATATAGGTATCTCAAGAGGCAGATCAGGTGGTCTGGTATTCCCATTTCTTTCAGAATGTTACACAGTTTACTGTGGTCCACACAGTCAAAGGCTCTGGCATAGTCAATAAAGCAGAAATAGATGTTTTTCTGGAACTCTCTTGCTTTTTCGATGCTCCAGCGGATGTTGGCGATTTGATCTCTGGTTCCTCTGCCTTTTCTAAGACCAGCTTGAACATCAGGGAGTTCATGGTTCACATATTGCTGAAGCCTGGCTTGGAGAATTTTGAGCATTACTTTACTAGCGTGTGAGATGAGTGCAACTGTGTGGTAGTTTAAGCATTCTTTTGCATTGCCTTTCTTTGGGATTGGAATGAAAACTGACCTTTTCCAGTCCTGTGGCCACTGCTGAGTTTTCCAAATTTGCTGGCATATTGAGTGCAGCACTTTCACAGCATCAGCTTTCAGAATTTGAAACAGCTCAACTGGAATTCCATCACCTCCACTAGCTTTGTTCGTAGTGATGCTTTCTAAGGCCCACTTGACTTCACATTCCAGGATGTCTGGCTCTAGATGAGTGATCACACCATCATGATATCTGGGTCGTGAAGATCTTTTTTTGTACAGTTCTTCCATGTATTATAGCCACCTCTTCTTAATATCTTTTGCTCCTGTTAGGTCCAGACCATTTCTGTTCTTTATTGAGCGCATCTTTGTATGAAATGTTCCCTTGGTATTTCTAATTTTTTGAAGAGATCTCTATTCTTTCCCATTCTGTTGTTTTCCTCTATTTCTTTGCATTGATCTTGAGGAAGGCTTTCTTATCTCTCCTTGCTATTCTTTGGAATTCTGCATTCAAATGGGAATATCTTCCCTTTTCTCCTTTGCTTTTCACTTCTCTTCTTTTCACAGGTATTTGTAAGGCCTCCCCAGACAGCCATTTTGCTTTTTTGCATTTCTTTTTCTTGGGGATGGTCTTGATCCCTGTCTCATGTACAGTGTCAAGAACTTCCATCCATAGTTCATCAGGCACTCTGTCTATCAGATCTATTTAAATCTTCCCTTAAATCTATTTCTCACTTCCACTGTAGAATCATAAAGGATTTAATTTAGGTCATACTTGAATGGTCTCATGGTTTTCCCTACTTTCTTCAATTTAAGTCTGAATTTGGCAATAAGGATTTCATGATCTGAGCCACAGTCAGCTCCCGGTCTTGTTTTTGCTGACTGTTTAGAGCTTCTCCATTTTTGGCTGCAAAGAATATAATCAGTCTGATTTCGGTACTGACCATCTGGTGATATCCATGTGTAGAGTCTTCACTTGTGTTGTTGGAAGAGGGTGTTTGCTATGACCAGTGTGTTCTCTTGGCAAAACTCTATTAGCCTTTGCCTTGCTTCATTTTGTACTCCAAAGCCAAATTTGTCTGTTACTCCAGGTGTTTCTTCACTTCCTTCTTTTGCATTCCAGTCCCCTATAATGAAAAGGACATCTTTTTCGGGTATTGTTCTAAAAGGTCTTGTAGGTCTTCATAGAACCGTTCAGCTTCAGCTTCTTCAGCATTACTAGTTGGGGCATAGGCTTGGATTACCGTGATACTGAGTGGTTTGTCTTGAAAATGAACTGAGATCATTCTGTTGTTTTGAGATTGCATCCAAGTACTGCATTTCGGACTCTTGTTGACCATGATGGCTACTCCATTTCTTCTAAGGGATCCCTGCCCACAGTAGTAGATGTAATGGTCATCTGAGTGAAATTCACCCATTCCAGTCCATTTTAGTTCTCTGAATCCTAAAATATCGATGTTCACTCTTGCCATCTCCTGTTTGTCCACTTCCAGTTTGCCTTGATTCATGGACCTAACATTTCAGGTTCCTATGCAATATTGCTCTTTACAGAATCAGACTTTGCTTCTATCACCAGTCACATCCACAACTGCATATTGTTTTTGCTTTGGCTCCATCCCTTTAATCTTTCTGGAGTTATTTCTCCACTGATCTCCAGTAATATATTGGGCACCTACTGACCTGGGGAGTTCCTCTTTCAGTATCTTATCACTTTGCCTTTTCATACTGTTCATGGGGTTCTCAAGGAAAGAATACTGAAGTGGTTTACCATTTCCTTCTCCAGTGGACCAAGTTCTGTCAAAAGTGACATTTCCGACAAGTATCTCTTGCAAAGTTTGGCATACCAAAGGTCTAAGGAAAGTAGGGGTTAGTTTTGGATGTCACTTTCCCTGAGGCCAGTTTAAGAGAACTAGATATTAACTAGGCATTGGAGACTGTCAATAAAGTAGAGATTGCTTAGTAATTGTGTATCTCTAGCTATAAATGAAGAAGGCAAAGAAGGTGATTGATAAGAAAGCAGTAGTCACTGAAAGAGGAGATTATTCTGGCATTTTGCTCTGCTTTGTGACATTGGGAGAGTCAATGCTTCCTATTAACTCAGCTGTCATTTACTGTGCATAGCCACTCCCTCTTCTCCAAGCCTAATTAATGAGAGAGACTTTTTTGTGTGTGTCTGTTTCAGTCTGAACTGATTTTTTTTTTCCCATTTATAAACAGTGGCATTGGGGGCAGGAAGAGAAGAGGACGACAGAAGATGAGATGGCTGGATAGCATCACTGACTCGATGGACGTGAATCTGAGTGAACTCCAGGAGTTGGTGATGGACAAGGAGGCCTGGTGTGCTGCGATTCATGGGGTCGCAAAGAGTCGGACACGACTGAGCGAATGAACTGAACTGAACTGAACTGATAGACAGTGTTTCACATTCTCCCATAGGTATATAATATTGTCACTGCTACTTAAGGAGAGAGACAGTATTTGTTCATCTTTTACAGGAGACATTAATATAACTGATCAGTCAAGAAGCAGTTTTGGAATTGCATGGGTTCCATTTCTGTTTCTCATATTTATAGCATTTTTATAATTTTATATGCTTAGCCTGTTTCCCTGGAAATAAAATGGGAATAATAGTATAATATCTCTAATCTTGTAGTGAATAATGAAGTCATAATTCTTTTCAACTCTGTTACATAATGATTGGTCTTTATAACTCTTCAGTAAGCATTACACCATAGTCTGTAGTTTTCATACTGTTCCTTGTACAAATATCTATACATAACATACTCTTATAATCACCAAAAAATAAAATTAAGGGAAAAATACATCCCGTTATAAAAATTCAAAGACAGCTCTTTTATTGTGATATAGTTACTTCTTATTTCCAATTTTCTGCTTTGTAAAATCCAGTTTTCAGATTTAGGGTCATTTCTTTTGGAGAGATTTTCTAAAATAGAATGGTTGTTTTGGAATCATGTATCTATAGGTTTAAGTCACATATAAATGTATTATTAGGGATTATGTTTCTTTTTTATGAGCATAGTCAAAATTTATGAGGGAAGCAAACACACTAGGAGAAATATACAATGGAAAATTTCAGTCCTTTAAAGTAATTCCATAAATAAGCATTACCTTTATTATTTATATAAATAATCATTACCCAAGTAGATATACTAAACAACAACAATGACGTATATATAAATGTATTTCTTACACTTGGACTCTGCCAAGAATACTAATTGGTACAAGTTGATGCTCAATATTATTGAGATGAGTAATTCAAAAAAAAAATTACTACCTCATTCTTCCAAAATACAGTGAAACTTAAAGTGGAATTTAGTCTATCTCTATGTTCCAGCCCTCTGTAACAGGGGCTGGAGCAGAGATAAAAATCATAGACCATATCTTCAAGAAGTTCATAATCTGGTTGATAAACCAAAGTATGAGACACAGTTTTATCACCTCTGATTGTTTCAAAACCTTTCAAATTACTAAAATTAAATAATCTCCCTGCTCCCCACAAAATAAAAGGCAGAGAGAGAGAAAGAGAGAGAGAGCCAAGGTGAGAGAGATATTGAAAGGATGAGGAAAGAAAGAGAAAGGGAAATGTGCCTTGACATTTTGGCAGCAACTAAGTGAAGGGCATCATATTCTTGACTGAGATTATTTGCCAAATATATCTTAGTTGTGAACCATGTATTTTGTCTGACTTATTAATTCCCTTGCAGCAGGATATATCCTTGGAGACAAGATTTAGTCCTCTCTTGTGTTCATGTATTACAAGGAAATGAATGTTACAATGATCAGCCTGCCTATCACTATTTGTTTGACTATTTCAGAAGAGTTGTTTATTTATGCTGGAAGATTAAAAATCATTACTTATTGAATCAAAATTTTTGGGAATATGGGAAACTGAAAATAATCAGAATCAATCATCTTGGAAAACATACAATACTTGCATTGTTAGATGCTGTTTTGTGTTATATAGAAATAGTTTTAATTATTTCAGTGAAGTAGTACTTCAAATTAAGAGTTCTGGAGCAGAGCTGCCTGGGTTTGAATGGCTACCACCATGTTATGTATTTTATCAAAAGTAATACATTCTTAAAATGTGAATCATTATTTTATATTTCATCCTCTTGACACACACAGCAGAATTATACAGATAACTATTGGATACCAATCATTAATATTTTAAGACACATCTTGATTTCAGAAATATTGCAATATGAACAAATGCGCAGTTGGAGCAGATGAAATTTGGCAATAGAGTGAACATGGGCAAATACTTAATCTAAATAAAACTAAACTGTTTTATTTTAAGAAAGATTATTAATAAAAGCACTGCCTATTGAAACTAGATGATTAAAGCATAGAGTTCACATAAATTTCTTAGATTACATAACATTCAGTTGAGTTCAGTTCAGTGGCTCAGTCCGACGCTTTGCAACCCCGTGAATTGCAGCACGCCAGGCCTCCCTGTCCATCACCAACTCCCAGAGTTCACTCAAACTCATGTCCGTCATGTCGGTGATGCCATCCAGCCATCTCATCCTCTGTTGTCCCCTTCTCCTCCTGCCCCCAATCCCTCCTAGCATCAGAGTCTTTTCCAATGAGTCAACTCTTCGCATTAGGTGCCGAAGTGTTGGACTTTCAGCTTTAGCATCAGTCCTTCCAATGAACAACCAGGACTGATTTCCTTTAGAATGGACTGGTTGGACCTCCTTGCAGTCCAAGGGACTCTCAAGAGTCTTCTCCAACACCACAGTTCAAAAGATCATTTCTTCAGCACTCAGCTTTCTTCACAGTCCAACTCTCACATCCATACATGACCACTGGAAAAACCACAGCCTTTACTAGATGGGCCTTTGTTGGCAAAGTTATGCCTCTGCTTTTGAATATGCTATCTAGGTTGGTCATAACTTTCCTTCCAAGGAGTAAGCGTCTTTAATTTCATGGCTGCAGTCGCCATCTGCAGTGATTTTGGAGCCCCCCAAAATAAATTCTGACACTGTTTCCTCATCTACAGCTAGTAACTGTTAAAATTACTAGCTAACATAAAATAATCAACTTCTTATATTTTTAAAAGCAATGTAATAATGTTAAAAAAGAGAGAGAAATAAACAAAGACGCATACTTCTTTCACATGGCCATTTTCCTAGAAGCCAGGAACAAACAGCCTGTGATAATGTGCACAGTGGATTTTCAAGTCTGGTTCCATCAAGCATGGCAAGAGGATATGGGAAAGGCCACAGTCCTATAGAAGCAGGCCCCAAGTTGGCTGTGCTATTCACAGCATGGGAACTATTTAATCTCATAGATTCTGTCTACCTGTAATGTGGGGCTGAGAAGTGAATTCTCTAGCTAGAAAGGCTCAGGCCTAGGAACAATCCTCTTGGTAGGTAAGAGAAGGAGAATGGATTCAGTGGAGAGCTAAAAAGTCTACCATGGTACATATTCAGTAAATGTTGTTACTCAGTCACTAAATCATGTTTGCCACTTTGTGACCCCATGGACTGCAGCATGCCAGGATTCCCTGTCCCTCACCACCTCCCAGATTTGAGCCAAGTTCATGAGTCTATTGAATCGGTGATGTTATCCAACCTTCTCATCCTCTAATGCCCTATTCTCTTTTTGCCTTCCCAGCTTCAGGGTCTTTTCCAGTGAGTTGACTATTTGCATCAGGTGGCCAAAGTATTGGAGCTGCACCTTCATTATCAGTCCTTCCAGTGAGTATTCAGGGTTGATTTCCCTTAGAACTAACTGGCTTGATCTCTTTGTTGTCCAAGGGACTCTCAATAAATATCGACTATTATTTTATTATTAGCCAAAATCAAAGAAGTTTATGAAAGAGAAAAATAGTGCATTAGCTTAATAAGATCATAAAATGGCAAGAAATGCTTGTTCCTAAAACTCAAAGTTTTGTTTATTTGTGATATTTTAAGTACAGCGTGTTCTCGGTATTTTCTCATTACATTTTAATGAAGGCACAACTGCATCTGGATCTTATTTCTCATGACTTGGGGATAAGATTGAGGTATTTTTCCTCATGTTTATTGGTAATTTTCATAGTTATCTAGAAATAGTAAACTATGTCTCTGAAATTTTCCACAAAATTATTTGAAAATGAATAAGAAAAATTATAATGATGCTTTGTTGTGGTTAAAAGCATACTGCATGCATGCTGCGAACATGCCTGACTGTTTGCGACTCTATGGACTATAGCCTGCCAAGCTCCTCGTGGGGATTCACTAGGGAAAAATACAGGAGTGGGTTGTCATGTCCTCAGTCAGGGGATCTTCCCGACCCAGGAACTGAACCCATGTCTCTTATGTCTTCTGCATTAGTAGGCAAGTTCTTTACCACTAGCACCATCTTGGAAGCCCTTAAAAACATACTAATTTGTACAAATATATGGTCTCATTAATTCAGAAACAATGGAATCAAGTCATGTCACTGTGAAGTCAAATAATGCTATCTTTGTTAAAAAAAGAAAAAAAAAAGAATCCCACTGCTGCAGGTTGAAGATTGTTGCTTTCTTTCAGACATCCCTGAAAATATGGAGCAGCTGCATTTCCATGTTTTTGTAAAATAATCTTTGATAAACGTAAAGAATTCCTTCCCTATAATACGTGACATTATCAAGAAAGTCTTTTTGTAATACTCTGTTTCCCTGCATTTGGTTTACATTTTTATTCATATGTGGTACCTATCACTAACCTATGTGCTAAACTTTGGTCTCACCATCAATCCTAATTATTTTGCTGGACATCACCATTTCCAATTCTCAAGCAGGCTCTGCTTGTAAATTCTCTTCAGCCACAATGTTTTTCAGTTGCTAAGTCATGTCTAACTCTTTGTGGCCCCATGTACTGCAGCAGGCCACTGTACTCCACTATCCCCCAGATTTTGCTCAGACTTTGTCCATTGAATTGGTGATGCTGTCTAACCATCTCATCCTCTGCTACCCTCTTCTCCTTCAGCCACAATGTATTATTTTGAATAAAAACAAACTGTGCAAAAAAATACATAAAAAGTAAAATACTACTGGTGATAAAAAGGCACATTAAATATATCATATTAAAACAAAACATTGCTTCCTTGATAATCCCCACTCGTTGAATCACTTTTTCTTAAAATATAAGACTTGTTAGTTAAATGTATTCTGAATTTCTTAATACAGTGTACTGAATCACAAGTCTCTAATGATAGAATGAAGCCTACTAAAACATTCTCTATGCTCAACAATGTGTTTAAAACATAACTTGTTTGTCATAGCTCATTAGCTCACTGAATGAATTTGTCCAAATCATGAAGGCAAAATGGTTTTAAACTCCTAGGGCACATCCTTTCTTCTTCTACTCATGTAATTTATACCTTCATCACTTGCTCTCAGAGCAGTCTTTTCACTAAGGACAGTATTTTGAAGTATTGCTCCAGTAAGATATAATGAGAACATACTGTGAGAGGCAGCTAAAGAGATACAGACAGAGAATAAGAAATTGCATGCTGAGAAAAAGAGTTACACAAACACTTAACCCAGACACTCTCTCTGGGCTTTGTGGTTTTGCTGTCTGATTCGTGAAAAAGAATGTGAACAGATAAAGAATCATACCAGGGTTTAAGTTCATCTTTTAGTGAGGGAATAGCCACATGTTTCTATGATTTAGAATCACAAAACTATTTTTGTATGGTTTCATTAGACTGCTGTGTATAGAATCAATTTACAGCAGGAACCAAAGATCAGGGAGTTTAAATGATTCTTTAAGAATGATCCCTATAACTTGTAGCTGGGGAGGTGGCTATTAATGATGAAAAGAAATAGAGAGGACCAGCAGAATTGATATACAAAGAGAAAGATTTTTCTAAATAGATTTCTTAAAGCTAAAGTTATGTGAACTTGGTTCTTTCCCTATTTTGAAATTTGTATGTAAGGTTGATAGTATTATTACACAGTAATGTATTCCATATTGTATACACATGGAATTAATTCTGTGCAATTTCACATATATTTGCATATAAATCATATAGTTACTTATAGGAGAAGTGTGTTATGGATGATAATATGAAAATAGATTTTACTTAAGGCCACATTAAAATTGAATTCAACATACTGGCCAACGTGTAATGTGAATAGAAGAGTTACTTAAAATAAAATATTTAGTAGATCAAAAGAAAGGTGGTTTACTGTGAGCTCCAAATTATACTGAAATTGAAAAAATTGAATTCTAAATAAAGAAGAACTATTGACTATGATTATTATAAATGATGATTTTTAATTCTTGAGAATATAACAGGCTTAGTCTGAAATAGCCATGTCTAGTGAGATTATATATACAGTTAAACCACAGTTAGAGAATGAACAAATAATGAACCATAAAATTGCCTTAAAGTATATGTCAGAAAAGTAGTGTAATTTCTGTTGTACAAAACAGTATTTTTCATATAATAAATCTGAAGGAAACAAGACAGATATTATATATTTTTTTTTTCCCAAACAGAGTTGAAAAACTGCCTTGGTAGAAAGAGTCTACATTCAAATATTTATCACAATATTTATGTTATCTGTGGAAAGATGTGCACTCAACTTATACTCTACTGGTGCTCTTATCTAGTTCACACTGTTGCTAGGTAATATTTTTTCATAATAATTTGTTTCATGAGACCTTTCATCATCAATCATTAAATATTCTTTTTGCTTGACTGAATGATCTACAAGGTTAAACTCATACAACTAAATTCAAACATCTACATTTTTAAAAGGATTGTACCCCACCAAGCTCCTCTGTCCATGGGATTTCTCAGGCAAGAATACTGCAGTGGGTTGCCATTTCCTTCCCCAGGGGATCTTCCTGACCCAGGGATCAAACCTGGGTCTCCTGCATTGCAGGTAGATTCTTTACTGCCTGACCCACCAGGGAAGCCCATAAAAGGAACAAAGGTACATATTAAATGCCAATACATTTTTGGATTTTTGAGTAGAATCTGTTCGACTTTACAGTTGCTAGAATACTGTGCTTATTGTGGTAACACTATGTTTCATAATCTCCCATCAAGGCATTTTTTTTAATAGCTCCAGATTTTTAAACCTAAATACCATCCATTGCCATAAAATTTACCTGAAAGTAAAAAGTCAGTATTCTGACAAACTATAGAATGATTTTATACTTGAGCTTATTCTGCAACCAGCAATTAAACTCAAAATCTGAGAGTAGATTAAAGTTAGTAGAAATCTTTTAGTTTCCTTGCTACTTAAATTCCTGTTTTTCCTTGTGTTTACACTTTTGTTACCCTAGATAAAATTAATAATATTTATATATGATTTAGCAATAAACTCTGTTGCACTAATTAAGTTTGAATTTTAAACTAAGAAATAATTAACACATTTTACTATACTCTATTTTCACTAAGAAAATCCGCTTGATCTTTAATAATAAAATTCTGACCACAGCGTTTTTGATCAATGCAGCAGAATTAGATTGATAGTCAACTGGAAGTCAAATGTATTGAAATAAACTCAAATATTTGAAAGAAATCTTAAAACTTTGTTTTTTGCAATTTGTAATCTATCCTATGGTATACTGTATAGTTTTATTGGCTTACAAGTACAAAAATTTCTCTGTTGCCAATAAAATAGTAAATGGATTCATGAATAATACCTGATATAAACATAATCTGGTTTTGAATATATGATATCCTTTGAAGTAATTGATGGACTGTTGGAAAAGACTCTTGAGAGTCCCTTGAACTACAAGGAGATCCAACCAGTCCATTCTCAAGGAGATCAGTCCTGGGTGTTCTTTGGAAGGAATGATGCTAACGTTGAAACTCCAGTACTTTGGCCACCTCATGAGAAGAGTTCACTCATTGGAAAAGACTCTGATGCTGGGAGGTATTGGGGGAAGGAGGAGATGGGGACGACAGAGGATGAGATGGCTGGATGGTATCACCGACTTGATGGATGTGAGTTTGAGTGAACTCTGGGAGATGGTGATGGACAGGGAGGCCCGGCGTGCTGCAATTCATGGGGTTGCAAAGAGTCGGACATGACGGAGTGACTGAACTGAACTGAATNAACTTCTTTTTTGTTGTTGTTGTTTAAACATATTTGGAAGAGCTTTTCACAGAAAAGCAAGTTGATCTATTCAATTTCATCTTGGCATTCCAGTTGTTATATATTTCAAATTGAGGAAATGCTGGAAGGGGAATGTAAAACTTTATCTAAATGTTGTAGTTCTCTTTTTATTATTCTCCTTTTGACCAAGGAGAGCTATGCAACATAAGTAAAGTGACAGTAAAGGGCACACAACTGGTCATTTAACTCAAAGGAAACAAAGTTATATTATATCTCACTATTGGGAACAAGGATTGTTCTAGTCTCCAAGGATAGGCTATAAAGTAGTCATGAATATGACAGAACTATACTAAGTTGATTTTAAAAGATGATAGAATTAACATTCTTTTAACCCTACTCTTTCAGTTAAAATAATGTGTTCGGCTAAGATTATTTCTTGCCGTCCTTTGTTTTTATATTGTTTTGTTTTATGTTGCTGTGTATAGTGCTTTGTTTTTGCTCTTAGTTCTTCTGTTGTTTGTGCTTTTTGTTCCTTGAACACTGCCAAGGTTGCAGTGAGACAAAAATTGATGAGGATGCTGGGAGTGTGTGACATTAACATGATAGTGGAATATACTTGCAACTGTTTCTGAAACTTTAAGCTCCCATTTTGACTGGATTATAATTTTTAACTGCATCAAAATACAAAGGCAGCCAATATTGTACTTCAGGATTTATGTAATATATTTCATACATAAATGTTCATTTTCACTTTTATCTTTGAGCAGGTACATTCATTCTATCTACCCCATTCTCAGGATCCAGATATCATGTTACGATGCTGAAAGGATGAATAACATGTGTATGGACAGATATTATAGCAGCAGAGCCACGGGCGACTTCATTATGACTGAGATTGGACAGAATGTGCTCCTATCTACAGCTCTTTGCTATGTCACACATATACCAATGGACACACTGAAATACTTAGATATCTTACTTGATCTGTAACATAGTTAATAGGCTACACAGCATATTGTGATATTTTCTTTTCATCATTATATTCATTCATTCATTCTACATACATTAAGTAATTTAACATATGTAGATGTATGTAGAACAAACCATAACAATCATCAGAGAGCTTATAATTTAGGGAGGGGCAAAAATAAGTTCAAAAGTGGCAGAAATAAATATGTAACCGAAAACTAGAAAAGTAAAAATATATTCACTATTTAGAAATCATGGAAGAAGTGTGCTTGACCTACTCTGAGGAAAAACGAAAGTTCTCTCCAGTGAGATCTGAAGAATGAGTATAATGAATCGATTAACTGTGGACAAAGTGGAAGAACATTTAGATAAAGACAACCCCTTATGCTAGAGATAGGGAGGAGCATGGCATGCTTGTAGAAATGAAGGCAAGCCCGTGTGGATGGAGGACAGAGAATGGAGAGTGCGTGGAGGGAAGGGATGATGGGAAGGGTAGCTGAGCGCAGATCATCCTAAACCATTCTTAGGTCATGGAGTTTACTACTCTTTATTCACTTGCAGTTTCCATTAAAGGAATTTCTGTTAAGCTTTCTTGATGACACCATTATTTCTTGTCCAGATTGACTGTAGTCTTACTTTTTCACTCAGCAACTACCTATTGAGTGATTACTAGGGGATCAAATTATTCAGTGAACCTGAATTTTATTACCCCAGGAAAGCAGATAACTTAGACTAGAAGAACTAGAATTGCTTTTCCACTGAGGGTATTGAGTGTCCCATAGTATTTATAATGCATCAAAAGGTAATGATTCATAAAATATCAATGCTAATTGAGGAATATAGCAAAGTGAAGAGAAGATTTGTTCCATCTTAATTTCAAGTATTTGAAGGGACTGAATGTCAGATCATTTATAGTGCTTCTCTATGGTGACATTATTTTAATGATATCATTTAAATCCATTTCCAGTGTGATACACTAATTCATAAATGATAAATTACATTATTTAATATTTCAATTGAGACATTGGTTNGACATTGGTTAAATGTAGAGGTCTAATTGTTTAATAAAGAGTTTAAAGATTTCCTTGTATCTTAAATTAAAATACTCCATTTAATTCATGATTTTAAACAGACAATTTCTTTCAACTTGTCAGAAACATCATATATTGATTGTGAAACAATTTTTATATAGTGTTTTTAAGATCCACTTAACTTGCAATTTTGAACAACCCTACAAAGAACACACTGCATGGAAAAAAAAAAGAAAAATGATGAGTTCACTTTTAGAGCTATACACTTAGTCCCAAACCAATAAGTCTCTTGCCCTTTTTCTCATTTATCATATATTTGTAAGAGAGACTTGCCTTAAGGGGGGAAATGTTAAATAGGGAAGTTAATATTTGAAACACTTACCTCATCTTTCCCTTGTCACTTCTCTTTTTACAAGCAAAATGGTACCTTGAAGTAAATCATTTTGAGCAAATAGAACATAAGCACACACTAAATGTCTTGACCTTTTATTTATATTATGTATGATATTGTTCGACTGAGTGCATTGTGATCCAAGTGAAAAATGGACAGTGAACATTCCTGTTCAAATAGAATATGTTAAAAGACTCCCAGCTGTCATTAGATGGAGTTCTGTTTAAGGAATCAGAATTGGGGACCCAGTGATTTCTGTGTGTATCCAAATTAATGTGTTCTGGATCTCTTGCACAAAAGGACAAATCATCAGCAGAAATATCAGATTTACTGAAACAGTATTTATCACTAATGCCTGAAGAGATGAAAAATCACTGACAGACAAGCAGTGCCCATTGCCGTGTTGCATTCTGGAACAACTGATTGAGATCTGAAATGAGCTCACAGAACCTGAAGTGAGACTTAGAGAAACAGACTTGTTTCTCCCTCGGATTGTGGGGCTTTCAGAAAGAACCAAGAAGATCCTCTGGTAGAAGCAGGGGCCAAAAGTAACATGATGGTCCAGAATCTCTAATCCAAGGATCCCTACTGCTAACTCAGTGTAGGTGGGGGCTGAGGTTTGGATGGGAAATCTCCCTTTCCTGGGAGGATAGGTTTAGGATCTGGGGCATGAGACATTCATTTGCAGTTGTAGTATGTGGCAAACTTTTTGTGACATTCCTGTTCACGGGTGAATTGAGATTGGGGTCCAAGATTTCAGGTTGACCTTAATTTTTCCTGGTAAACAGTGAATTTGGGAAGTCTCTAGATCCTTGCTAGGAGTCCCTTTCAGGGATACAGGTTTGGACAAGTTAACCCTTCTTATTTTCATGCATCAGGAATAATTTTGCACAATTTGAAGGACAGATACTAAAGACCTATAATTATCACTGGAGTCCATTTTCCTCTTTAGATTCTACTTGTGTATCTCTGTGGCAACTCATTCACATTCTCTGGGAAGATGCTCACTTCTGTTTCTTCAGAATCATTTGCATTTTGAAACACTGCCATATAGGTGCAGTGGGAGTCATCAACTGGGATTAGAGTGGTTTTTAAGTAATAGCATTAACATGTATGGCTTTCCTGGTGGTTCAGTGGTTAAGAATTGACTTCCAATGAAGTAAATGTGGGTTCAATCCCTGGGTCAGGAAAATCCCCTGGAGAAAAAAATGGTAACCCACTCTAGTTTTCTTGCCTGGGAAATCCCATGGACAGAGGAGCCTAGTGAGCTACAGTCCACGGGTTTTCAAAAAGTGGGACACGGCTTTGCAACCAAACTAAACTTAATTAGCACGTATGTGTTGATTTTGTAAGGAAATTAATGTAATGATCATTTTATCCTTTTTTTATAATTAAACACTTTTGTTCCTTCAAAAGCATGTTAAAATTACTTGATTAGTTTCAATTTTTTTCCATTTCATAAGGAAAAATAATTTTGTGAACTAGTACATGTGTGCCTATATACATGCATATAATTATGTGAATTAGCATGTATACACAAATATTTTTATAAATGACAGTAAGGCACAGTCAAATGCTTTAGTTGTAAGTGAGAATTTTTATAAATATTTCTAGTATACAGGATTTATTTTCCCTTGCATTCAACTGATGTTTGAACATTTTACAATAGCATTAATATAAAAGATGCTCTTTTCGACCCCTTTTTTCACCTTCAGATATTTCTGTAATGTTTCTAACTAGTTTACTATATTCACGTTGTCAACAGAACTTTGTGCTTTTCAACATTGAACACCTGTGAAGAACTATGACTTTAGTGCAAACCAGGGACATAATTGGCTGCAAAATAAACTTTAACTAACTGGCAAGTATATAGGACTTACAACAAAAGTATTTCAAGGAACTCAAAACTTCTTTTACAGTGTTACTTTATTCCAGATTTCTGTTTCGATGTGTTTACTTTCAGATTCCTGGTAATCTCTGATGGCCTTTGGATGCTATTTATTAAGCTGTCCACAGTATTCTCTGTAATTTTATTTCTCTGTATATTAGCAGTTTCTGTGAGTTTCTTTCCTCCATAAAGATATTGCATTGCACGTTTATATGATTGTCAAGTCTTTTTTTGAAAACAAGGTCTCTTTCATACTTCTTGTGTAAATGTGTGTATCTTTCAGTTCAGTTCAATCACTCAGTAGTGTCCAACTCTTTGAGACCCCATGAACTGCAGCATGCCAAGCCTCCCTGTCCATCACCAACTCCCAGAGTCCACCCAAACCCATGTCCATTGAGTCAGTGATGCCATCCAACCATCTCATCCTCTATCATCCCTTTCTCCTCCTGCCCTCAATCTTTCGAGAATCAGGGTCTTTTCAAATGAGTCAGTTCTTTGCATTAGGTGGCCAAAGTATTGGAGTTTCAGCTTCAGCATCAGTCCTTCCAATATGTACTTGGAACTGGGCTCCTTTAGGATTGACTGGTTGGGTATCTTTATTGGTTCATAAATTATCCCTTACCCAAGTTACTGTGTAAAAAATCTTTTTGTGGGCAGTCATATCCAACCACAGTCTTCACCACTGCCTTCATTTCACCATGTTTCTTTATTTTTCCTCTTCTCATCTACACATATATTTCCTGCTTTCTTTGCCCTTGCAGAAGTGGTCCTCATTCAAGCCTGGAAGTGGAGCTTACAGAAGAATATTCATTGATGAATAAAATTTTGACTCACCCAATTCAGAATAGACAATTAGGAAGCTTTGAGAGCCTTCTTCTTTTAAAAAAAATTCTTTTCTTCCTTTCTTTTTTCCTTCCTTCCTCCCTTTCTTTTATTTTTTTCTCACCACTTAATGGCTTCTCAGAAGCCAGATGTCATATGGTTTCTGTGTCCAAGTGTATATGTATATATGTGTCTGTATGTCCTGTATGTGTGATAAGATTTAGGTAGCAGAGGATTAAAAAAAATCACTTGTGAGTGTAACAGAAAGAGATTTTTATGCAGGGCAAAATGGACTTCCCAGGTGGTTCTAGTGGTGACAAAATGACTTGCCAACACAGGAGATGTAAAATATGCAGGTTTGATCCCTGGATCAGGAAGATCCTCTGGAGGGGGGCATGGCAGCCCACTTCAGTATTCTTGCCTGGAGAATCTCATGGATAGAGGAGCCTGGTGGGCTACAGTTCATGGGGTCACAAAAAGTTGTATATGACTGAAGTAATTTAGCATACACTCAGGGAAAACCATATCACCATCTGGAAACATAGAGTGTTATCTCCTATAGTAAAGTAGTGAAGTAAATGTCGCTCAGTCGTGTCCGTTGCCCCATGGACTATAGCCTACCAGGTTCCTCTGTCCATGGGGTTTTCCAGGCAAGAATACTGGAGTGGGTTGCCATTTCCTTCTCCAGTTATCTCCTATGGTACATTAATATCCCTCAAAATGCCCATGTATTATATTTCTGATGAATATATCTTGTATGTATGTTGGTATTCTTTCATCAGTCATATCTTTATCTCTTCATTAAATCACATACTTCTGGAGTGTCCAAATATTCACTTGCTTTCTTGTCTTTTATACTGTGATATTTTAGAGTTTATCATGTCAGCCATTCTTTGCAATTCCTCTTTGAATTCTTTGCCTTCACTTACTTGTGGCAATTTTCTTTTTCTACAAATGGTAGTAGCCTCGAAGACACTTTGCCTCCCAAAGGGACTTGCATTCATCTGAAGGAGGCAGTGTCTTCATGATTCCCTTCACTAGTCACACCAAGGGCACACTCTCCCAGGGCAGCCTTCAATCCGTGTCTGAGCAAGGTAAGTATATTACAGCGTGGTCCTGTTTGCTCAGTACAGACCACTCTGATTTTGCTTATGCTAAGTTGCTTCAGTCGTGGCCAACTCTTTGGGACCCCATGAACTGTAGCCTGGCAGGCTCCTCTATCCATGGGATTCTCCAGGAGAAAATAACCAGAGTAGGTTGCCATGCCCTCCTCCAGGGGATCTTTCTGACCCAGAGATTGAACCCATGACTTGGCTCTAGAGCTTACTTTTGTGTTGGCTGAAACACTGAAAGGTGTGTGATGCGTTCTGAGGCTGTCTGTCTAGTCCTGCTTTCTCCCCCATTTGTCTTTTACAGGCACTGTCACCCACGAAGTCACATCCACCCCTAACTGTCTCAGTGTTGGCTTCCTACTGGCACATTACATCACAAAGGAAAGCAAGGCCTGCAGATGTGTTTTGCTATTCTCTATCATCAACATCATGCATTTCCATCAGTTTTCATCACCATTTCTCCAGTGTTGGGTGTTGAGTTGGTTCTTTCACTAGAAAAAAGAAAAACTGTCTACATTGACCTTGACTTCATCTCATTTCTTCTCCTCATGATCTTCTCTTTCTCCCACTTTTACATCTCCCTTTCCTTCTCTAGTGTGTCTCCCAATGCACACGTAGGAATCACAAGAACAGGCTTTGCTCTGTGAGTGTGGGGTGTGTCAGTGCTTTGAATTGTGAGTTCCGGAGATATAGGTTCATGTTCTAACTCCTGGAACTTATGAATGTGATGCTATTTGAAAAAAAAAAAAAAAGGCTCTTTGCACATGTAATTAAGGATCTGAAGACAAGATCATCCTTGATTAGTGTGGACCCTAAATCCAAGTATACATCTTTATAAGAGAAGAAAAGGAAATAAGACAGACTACCCACTCCAGTGTTCTTGCCTGGAGAATCCCAGGGACAGGGAAGCCTGGTGGGCTGCTGTCTATGGGGTTGCACAGAGTCGGACATGACTGAAGCGACTTAGCAGCAGCAGCAGCAGCAGCAGTAGCAACAACAATGAAAAAAGTCATGTAAAGATGGGGCAGAGATTTCTATGCTGCTACAAACCAAGGAATGCCTAGAGTTACAAGAAGCTGGAAGAGATAAGAAACAATTCTTTCCCAAATCATTCAAGGACATAGAGCACATAGAACTCCTTGATTACAGATTTATCCTCACCAAGATTGAGAGAATGCATTTCTGTTGTTCTAACCCACTGGGTTTGTAGTAGTTTGTTACAACATCCCCAGGGAATTAATACAGGTTGGGAAGGAGAATGGGCAGGGTAGACTCTGGCTGATTCCTTTACTCCAGAGTCAGTAAACAATGAATAGACTTTTCTGATGGGCACATATTTCCTCAGTTATTTATTAGCTTTTCCAGAAAATGATTGCTAACTCCAGTGGTGGGACAGGTTTTATATACATGTGAGAGAACATTCTAGAAACAGCTAGGAATGTTTATGGAAGGACATGGTCAGGGGTGGGTAACAACATCCAGAGTGAAGATTTTTACTTAAGACGCTCCTGTTTTCTATCCATTTTCCCACCTTTACTGACCCGGTGCCAGATATCCTGGGATCTGGAATATTCTGTTTCAATATTTTTAGAGAATAAACTTCTGATTCCTTTAGGGTCCTAGGGGAGGTAAAGATATAGCTATTCACCTGGTCCTTCTAATTTCATCCCCTAGTCTTCCATCTACCACTTATAGTTCCTTCAAACTCTGAAAACTCAAAATATTCAAGCAAATTGGACTAGTTTTATTCCTGTTAGTATCCCTCTTCTTACGTAGGTTCCATCTTTCTGTGCTTGGCTAAAATATCTTTCCTTTCCCCTTTAAAAATATTTGATGACATTGTTTCTGCAATTCTGTTTTTTCTTTTATTTATCCTCTCCATTGTTCAATTCTTGGGGACCTATATGACTCTTGCCATTTTAGTGGTGTTTTGAAATGCAACAAAGAAAAACTTGTTCAGTCTGAATGTTATACAGTGATTCCCCTCTTCCTTTTTATTTGATCTAATTTGCTGACAACACGTTCATAAAGTTACCAGGGCTACAAAGCAGAAAGTAAATTCCAATTTGTTTCCTTTCCCTCGTGGCCTCTAGAGCTCTGTCACAAAGGCCGGCATATTTGCTTCATAATCTTTTTAGTGGTAAGTACACTCACTAATCACTATCCTTAATATTGCCACATTAATTAGACTTCTCATAATCTCTCAATTAAGTCCTGTGACCTGATCTTGGTCCTTTTAATAATGCATCCTCAAATCCATCATCCACAGACCTGTCTCACATGCATAGCTGACTGTGTCATTTTCTTTTGAAACCCTTCAACAACTGCTCTTATGGTGCTGGATCAAAGTGCATCTCCTTAGCATGGAACAAAACAGGACCTTCCTGGTATAATCTCTTGACATTATCTCATCCATAAATTTTCACTGAACCCAGGCTACTCTTCTAAAATAGGAGCTATAATCTCTGTAGCTCCTGTTTTATAGGAGCTCTGTAGCTCTGTAGCTCTGTATCATTTTTTCTAAGTAAAATGACTTTCTCGGTTTGTTTTTTTTCTTTTCAGTCTCCTACTCATCTTTTAAAATAAATCAGATACTTTGTTTCATCTCTACTATGAAGCCTCCCTTGCCCACTGCCCCCCATCCAGTTCTACCAGCCTGGTCTAGTTTCTGATTATTTTCTTTTTGCTTGGACGCTGCCTCTATTATTATCTTTCTTATATCGTTAGCATGTAAAGATAATTATATTTCATATCACATTTATAATAATTATCTTTACATGCTCTCTTTTCTGCCTCTAAGAAGTGGGTGTTTTGAAATATTTGTCTTTCTGCCTGGAAAGATTTTGTTTCCTACATTCTCCCGACTGAATACCCCAGCCTAGATCAGGCACCATGATTTTATTTTAAGCTCCCCATATAAGAAAGCCTTATTTGGATATGAACCTTCAGACATAATGGCATTCAGAACTTATTACTCCACTGTGCTGTACAGGTCAATTTCCCTGCATCATGATACCATCCATCACTCTAAACAGTAAAGAAGGATACCTCTAAGAATGTAAGAATGAAATTATGGTAAAATTGACTTGCAGTAGTTGACCTAGCCTTGGGTAAAGTATACTAGTTCCGAGCAATAATGCACAAATGGCTAATTGAACAATTTCCTCCAATAAAGAGGTCAGAATCTTGCTCCAGAAAAAGACTAACTATTTTGGCAGGTTCAAGTCTGTCACAGGGTCAATATCTAAGATGAAGCATGTTTCAGTCAGGGGAAAATTTTGAGTAAAACACATGAGATTAAGACTAGGTGAATCTGTTAGTTTTCCACATTGAGTTTTCAGAGAAATATATTGACTGAGAATTATATTTTTCCCATCAAAATTTGGAATATTCTCTCTCTCAGCTTCACTCTGTCTCTCTCTGACATATATTGGCATCACTGATGAATTTGGGTTCTGTTTTCAGAGCTTCTTTTCTCACTAGCCTGAAAGATAGACTCAATCTTTCCATCTAGATATTCAAACATGCATTATTTGCTCAAGAATTCTATTAAGTGAGTGGGTGCATGTACAATATATTTAACACAAAAATATAATTGCTAGATTGATTATAAATCTGAGTTATACAACTTTATTCACTAAAATATAAGATCAGTTCAATTTTAACATTGTGATTTTATAAGACTTATGAGAAAATCTGTTGACATTTTCTTTTACATTTTGCTCCACTTTCATTTTAATTGTTCTTGTGCAGTCCAAAGTAAACCTTAGGTAGAAGCTGAGGCTGGAATAATGACATTATCAGTCCTCTATTTCCAAGTTGAAGCACATTGAACCAGTCCCTCATATTTCATAGACCAAGAAATAAGTATTCTGGAGCTTTGAGAGCACCTTGTTATTCTTACCTCCTTTGTTTTGTTTGGTTTCTTTGGTGTCTAATAATCCTTGAAATACTATATTTCATAACATGATGCATCAAACATGTCATGTCTCAGTAGGTCATGATTTAATGTAAAGCAGAGAAATAGTCTCAGATAATAAAATGAAAATCAAATCTAGCAGTT
>SJYQ01000616.1:154274-191241 GCA_006410935.1 Redunca redunca | reverse complement strand
GCTAACCTTTTTGTGAAAGGTACATTTTTACACCTTAGTTGTCTTGACTTTTCAGTACTGCTTGTATTCATTGAGACTCCTTTTATTTATTTATTTATTTTTATTTTTAAAAATTTTTATTGGAGTGTAGTTGATTTACAAACATCATTTTAGTTTATACATATATATATACATATATATGTATATACATATATATATATACATACACACATAGTGATGTAGTTAAGGAGATACTGAATAGTGAAAGTAAATCAGTCATATCCGACTCTTTGTGACCCCACGGACTGTAGGCTTCCAGGCTTCTCTGTCCATGGAATTCTCTAGGCCAGAATATTGAAGTGGGTAGTTGTTCCCTTCTCTAGGGGATCTTCCCAACCCAGAGATCAAACTCAGGTCACCAACTTTGCAGGTGGATTCTTTACCATCTGAGCCACCAGGGAAACCCATGTATGTACATATACACAGACACACATACACAGATACATATATTCACTCATGTATTCACAGGATCCCAAAAAGATTCTGTTCCCATACAGGCTATTACAGAGTATTGAATTTAACATTCCCTGGGCTATATTGTAAGTTCTTATCTTTTTTATATACAGTAGTGTCAATAGTATATGTCAATATCTTTTTCTTGAATGGCTTTCTTCCTTTCTCAGTGTCCAATTTGCTTCTTTGGAATCTAACCCTGTGCCAACCCACTAAATTTGTTATTTAATCAGGATTATTTCCTAGATTTTCTTCCCTTTTTATTTGAACACTTGTAATAAGTGATCTTTATTTTTCAAACTTCTGTTACCAGCTCTAGTGTCAGCATCTGCCAAATATGTAACCAGACCAGATAACCTTAATTAACTCCAAGTCCATATGTCTACCAGGCTTCTGGAGATTTCAAAGCACCATAAAATTCAGCTAAATTCTTTAGGTGTGTGTGATCAGTTGCTTCAGTCATGTCCAACTCTTTTGCCACCCCACGGACTGTGTAGCCTGCTAGCCTCCTCTGTCCATGGGATTCTCCAGGCAAGAATTCTGGAGTAGATTTCCATGCCTCCTCCAGGGGATCTTCCTGACTGAGGGATCAAACCCTAGTCTCTTACATCCACCTGCATTAGCAGGCGGATTTTTAACACTGGTGCACCTCAGTTCAGTTCAGTTGCTCAGTTGTGTCCAGTTCTTTGCGACCCCATGAACTGCAGCACGCCAGGCCTGACCATCACCAACTCCTGGAGTTTACACAAACTGATCTCCATCGAATCAGTGATGCCATCCAGCCATTTCATCCTCTGTCATCCCCTTCTTCTCCTACCCCCCTTTCCAGCATCAGGGTCTTTTCCAATGAGTCAGTTCTTCGCATCACGTGGCCAAACTATTGGAGTTTCAGCTTCAACATCAGTCCATCCAATGAACACCCAGGACTGATCTCCTTTAGGATGGACTGGTTGGATGTCCTTGCTGTTCAAGGGACTCTCAAGAGTCTTCTCCAATACCACAGTTCAAACGCATCAATTCTTCAGCGCTCAGCCTCCTTTACAGTCCAACTCTCACATCCATACATGACCACTGGGAAAACCATAGCCTTGACTAGATGGACCTTTGTTGACAAAGTAAGGTCTCTGCCTTTTAATATTCTGTCTAGGTTGGTCATAACTTTTCTTCCAAGTAGTGAGTGTCTTTTAATTCCATGGCTGCAGTCACCATCTGCAGTCATTTTGGAGCCCCCCCAAATAAAGTCTGCCACTATTTCCACTGTTTTCCCATCTATTTCCCATGAAGTGATGGGACAATTTACCATGATCTTTGTTTTCTGAATGTTGAGCTTTAAGCCAAAATGTTCATTCTCCTCTTTCACTTTCATCAAGAGGCTTTTTAGTTCCTCTTCACTTTCTGCCATAAAGGTGCTGTCATCTGCATATCTGAGGTTATTGATATTTCTCCCAGCAATCTTGATTCCAGCTTGTGCTTCCTCCAGCCCAGCATTTCTCATGATGTACTCTGCATATAAGTTAAATAAGCAGGGTGACAATATACAGCCTTGACGTACTCTTTTTCCTATTTGGAACCAGTCTGTTGTTCCATGTCCAGTTCTAACTGCTGCTTCCTGACCTGCATACAGATTTATCAAGAGGCAGGTTAGGTGGTCTGGTATTCCCATCTCTTTCAGCATTTTCCACAGTTTACTATGATCCACACAATCAAAGGCTTTGGCATAGTCAATAAAACAGAAATAGATATTTTTCTGGAACTCTCTTGCTTTTTCCATGATCCAGCAAATGTTGGCAATTTGATCTCTGTTTTTCTCTGCCTTTTCTAAGACCAGCTTGAACATCAGGAAGTTCACGGTTCATGTATTGCTGAAGCCTGGCTTGGAGAATTTTGAGCATTACTTTACTAGCATGTGAGATGAGTGCAATTGTGCGGTAGTTTGTGCATTCTTTGGCATTGCCTTTCTTTAGGATTGGTATGAAAACTGACCTTTTCCAGTCCTATGGCCACTGCTGAGTTTTCCAAATTTGCTGGCATATTGAGTGCAGCACTTTCACAGCATCATCTTTCAGGATTTGAAATAACTCCACTGGAATTCCATCACCTGCACCAGCTTTGTTCGTAATGATGCTTTCTAGGGCCCACTTGACTTCACATTTCAGGATGCCTGGCTTTAGGTGAGTGATCACACCACGGTGATTATCTACGAAGCTCTAATTATGGGCTGTCCTGGTGGCTCAGAAGCTCTAAATTCTTTGTATATTTCTTCTAATTTACTGATGGTTTCTATCTTATACAAAGTTCCCTGAAAACAGACTGGCATGAAAAGCTGCCTATAAGTAATATCAAAGGAAGTATATGGAGATATCTTCTGTAGATGAGAAAGGAAATGGGCTGGGCAGAAAGGAGTTGAACTGTACCACAGCTACAGGTTTTAGCCAGTAACACAGTGAACTCTGGATTAGAACACCTTCAGGGTTGTCCCAAATTGAGACAAAGGTATTGTGCTTTTGTACTGGGGCATTTTCCTGTCACTTGATGTTTGCTCATACTTGAAGAAGAGCTAGTAACTTCAGGATCTGTATCTCCTTCCCTTAAGAGCAGTTCTTTAGGGAAACCTCAATTGTGAGCCAGTAGCTGACAACATTCCCAGTAGTTGGATGAATGATAGCCTCATTTCTGAAAGGTGATCTGGGCAGATCAAGAGAAATCTGTTGGAACTTCTCTGGTGTTCCAGTGGCTAAGACTCCATGCGTTCAATATGGTGGGCCCTGCTTCACTCCCTGGCCAGGGATCTATGTTCCACACACTACAACTAAGAGTTCACATGCCACAGGTAAAGATCCCAGTAACTAAAACTTGGCACAGCCAAATGAATAGATAGTTAAGAAAAACAAAAAAGAGAGAGAGAGATCTTGTTATTGACTGTAAACTTGCAACACATGATTCAACCCAGCTAGAATTAGATTCCCTGAGATTCCAACTGACCATTTTTTTGGAGTAATTTGGAAGAGGAAGGTAAAAGGAAACATTTGAAGCTCCTGCTGGTGCTATAATTTTCATGGCATTACTTAGCATTTCTATCTCCCAATACCCAGTCTAGATTCCCCACACTCTGTTTTAGTATCTCTGTTAGCCTAAGTGAATTGTAGAGTGGCATGACTCAGAAACCCACCCCAGAATTATCTTGCTTGTCTGTTTACAACATATCCTTCTCAGGCCATGGCTGCTGCATTTGTCAATTTGCAGTCAAAATTTGACAGAAAAGTAGGAAGAGAGACCCCTGAATGATTTCCAAGTGAATTATTCACTGTCCCCACTATATAATATCAATTTTACCTCCTTTCATGTTAGCATGATGGCACGACTCTCTGTGATAGATGCCATCACCAGGTGGCAGTAATAAACCTCACTGGTACTTTTACTCTTTTTCCTGGTGAAAATGTTCTTCTCAAGCAACCAGGAACTTTATTCCCACAGAGCCTAATGCTGTGAAGACAAGGAGCATGAATTCTCCATTTGGGGAATAACAGTAAATGGAACATTTCCTCTATTTCCATTCCTTTATTCCTGTATCAACATTTTCTACCTACTGGGATCTCAGTAACATAAAATGATCATTGCTTTAGGACATTTGCTGAATCCTGGACTATGGAAGCATGAAATCCCATCACTTCAGAGAGTCGTTTTCAAAATATCATCTCACCTGCAGCTTCAAAACCTGTTTCTTTGCTCATCAGGATAGCAGCTTCTGGGCGGTATGGTGTGCCATATAATAATCAGTAGATCCCATGGTCATGAGCTCCTTGGCATATTTCCTTGCCTGAAAGTGAGCTTCCTGGGCTCCATCATCTGAAACAATCACATGTGAGATTACAGGTCTGTAAGTCTCTAAAGTATTGGCTGCCCTGTAGGCAAACTCTTAACTGAGATATGAAGTGCACATCACTATCCTTTCAGGTTGTAAGTAATATTACACAATACATGTGACAGCAGGTTGTGGATGTCCAGCACTGTTTTACTGGATATTTGCAAATTATGCTTGGTGGAAAGGAAACCATGTTTATGGGCTATGCATAACCATGACATCTGCCACCCTGGCCACTCTTATGAATCATTGTCCCAATAACCAATAATAGAAATTTTATGATGTTAAGTAACTATGTTCTTCAGTCTACTCAATGGTTTAAAGTCTCTTCCATAGAGTATTCTCTCCAGTGGCTAACTTATATTTCAAAGATCTCTATACTTTGTGCCCACTGCCACAGTTTCATCCACATGCTATGTTTTTAAAATTTATGGATCCTTGACCCCCTCCCCCATTCTTTTGAAAATTTATCTCCAGAGCCCTGAATAGAAAAGAAAAGGTGTCATTTACTGTCACTTGTGATGTCAAAGAAATAGAGAATTAAATATTTGCATCACATTAATAATAAAATATGAAGTCACTTCTCAGTATGCACTAATGGTTTTCAAATAATTCCCCTAGCATCTCTTTTGTTCATTTTACAATAATAAAGACATCTATTCATAAATGTTTACAAAAATTTTTAAATAAAATTGTATTAGATATTTAAAAAATAAAAGATGATTCTGATCCTTACTTCTGTCAAGGATAGAAATGAATATATTGACAAAAAACAATGCTAATCTGCTAGAATAATACAACTGGAATTTTAGTGTGGAATTTTAGCTGGTCAGTCTTGTCTGACTCTTCACAACCCCACACTCTATAGCCCACCAGGCTCCTCTGTCCATAAAATTCTCAAGACAAGAATACTGAAGTGGGTTGTCATTCCCTTCTCCAGGGGATCTTCCTGACCCTGGAACTGAACCCAGATCTCCAGTATTGCCAGCAGATTCTTCACTGTCTGAGCCACAAGGGAAGCTCATAACTGGCATAGCAGGTGCAACTGAAGCAGCAGCTTCTTGAAATGGGCTTCCCTGATAGCTCAGATGGTAAAGAATTGGCATGCAATTCAAGAGACCCAGATTTGAGCCCTGGGTGAGAAAGATTCCCTGGAGAAGAGAATGGCAACCCACTTCACTATTCTTGCCTGGAGAATCCCATGGACAGAGGAGCTTTGCAGACTACAGTCCATGGGGTCACAAAGAGTCAGACATGAATGAGCATTAAACACTTTCTTCTTGAAATATTCCTTTCACAGGTCACATCTGCCCTTGTTTAGGTCAGACTTGTTTAACAGGGTGATGTCAGCAACCACAACCTCTGCATATTTTAAGTCTTCAATAATCCCTGATATTATCCTACCTCCCCAGATACAATATTGCTTTTGGTTTATGTTTTGACTGATCATGTAGTTTTAGAGGGTTCAACGTGACTCTCCCAATGAGATATCTCTTATCTCAAGAAACTACTATGGTAGTTCTGCTAATCATCAAGTGTGTTTTTTCCATCTGCAAATTTGCTAAAATGAACTCAAGATGAATCAGATTTGGAAACAGGTTTCGTTTTTATAAAGCTGTTCAGCCCATCACAATGCTTGGTGGCTCATGTATCAACATCAACTGCAATAATTTTTAAATGTCTGAGTATTTTAATTCCCTGTGATGATTACCATCAGATTGGTATTGGATATATTTAGGGAAGAATTACTCAGTACACCTGCCAAAGTGGTATACTTCTCCAAGGGGTGCTAAGTTACTTGAGTCATGTCCAACTCTTTGCAACCCCATGGACTATAGCCTGTAGCCCGCCAGGCTCCTCTGTCTGTGGGATTCTCCAGGCAAGAATATTGGAGTGGGTTTCCACGTCCCCCTCCAAGGGGTCTTCCTAACCCATGGATCAAATCCTCATTTCATGCGTTGGCAGGCAGGTGCTTTACCACTAGTGGCACATGGAAAGCCCATTATTTTAGTCAGTGAGTTTCTAGGCTGAGTCCAGAAATTTTTTGTTTCAGGTTCAGATCCTCTCCATCAGATCCTCTCCTTCAGACTCCTAATCATCCATCCTTGCTATATAGTTTTTTTTTTTTTTAATTATATACACTGAGAAATACTCTCATTTGTTAATCATCTTTTCCCCTAGGAATGATGTGCTACTCACTATTTCTACAGTCCTCAGTGGTTCAGGATGCTGTTAATCTGATGTTATTCATTGCTTATTTGTACTCTTGCTTTCTACTTGTGTTTAGACATGGCCATCTGACCTCCATTATTTTGAGATTCTAACATTCCTATTGTTCCCTGTTGCTACTATGGAAATTGATCCTGGATCAGTATCCCATATTTTCACTCAGGTTCTAAAGAAAACAACCACCATTGAGCTCCTCAAGAAGATTGTTGTTATCTTCACTAATAAAAATTACCTTGCAGACTCTCATGTAAGGCATAGTCAGTTGCTAATTTTTCTGTCTTAATGTATTATGTTCAGTCTACAATGGTTCTTTTCTGAAAGCATATCTCTTCCTAGACATGCCCTTCTCAGTATCCAGTTCCTATATAATCTATTGGCTGCCTTCAGTATATGTTGACTTCATCCCTTTTTTTAACTAGAAGAGACAATACCAATTCTGTTTGGTCTTTGTTATAATCTAGTGGTCAGGATGAGAAGATTGGAAGGATCCTGAGGAAGGGGTGGGCTGCATTATCAAGGAGGAGATTCCTGCGTCATTGTATAAGCCAGGCTAATGGTCAGAGCAATGTTAAAGGATGGGACCAATTCTCCAGGCCTAGGGAGTTCCGGAAGATATAGGTGTCAGGGTTCTCAAACACAGTGATTCAAAGGCCCCTACTCCTACTCTTATAGAGTTCCTTGCTTTTCCAATCTGACCCCAGAACAGCAGAATTGCCAACCTCCCCTGGAATTACTCTACATTTAAAACTAAGTCTTAGATCTGAATATTAAGTTTCTCTCCTTTGACTACAGAAAATAAATGTCTTTTTAAAAGTGTCTGCTGAATTTCAGAGCCACTTAAGTTGGTGATTAACAATCTCGGCCTTTCCTTATTTTTCGTTGACCTATTAGTAGCACTTAGTTATAGCCCATTGATCCCACAGTCCTTATGATCGTCAGTTCCCACTACAGCTTACAAATCTTTGAGCTGTTATACTATTCAGTGCATTTTGTTTCATCAGTAGTCAAATGGTACCAATGCTGAATCCAGGGCTATCACTGTTATTGCACATACCACTACTATCCTGCTCCTCCTTGTCAACTGGGTTTCCCTCTTAGCTCAGCAGTAAGGAATCCACCTGCAATGCAGGAGACTGGGTTTGATCCCTGGGTGGGGAAGATCCCCTGGAAAAGGGAACAGATCCCCATTCCAGCATTCTAGCCTGGAGAACTCCATGGACTGTGTAGTCCATGGGATCGCAAAGAATCGGATATGACGGAGCAACTTTTACTTTCACTGCCAGTTAGTCTTTAACTGAAATATCCAGATCTAAAAAGTTTATTTTAAAACCCGCTTCCTAGGATGACTTGTGATTCAACTATATTAAGTCAATTGGAAATACAGAACAGAGGAAAATGTATAGGCAGGGGGTTTATTAAACTGAGTCTAAGGCACAAAACCTGTAAAAAACTGAGGGAATTGGGTAATGGGAGAAGTTGAATTTAAGAAAGATGTGGTTTGAATATATGCCATCGTGGATGCCCTGGGATCTCTGAAGCTTCCCTATCAATTCAGCATTTCCTTCTTTGAGGGGAAGTGGCCTGACTTTTGTACTACTGCAGTAGCCAGTCATTGGATATGGGCTACTCCCTAGATAAAAGGGCACACATGAAGAAGGATGTGCCTACAGTGGAAGGCAGTTCCTAGAAGCAGCTCAGATGAGATATCAGCTATCAGTCCTGCCAGGATCTAAGGAAATGAGTGCCTCCATCCTGAAGGGGAGGTTAGTGGCCCATGCCAGTATCTTATCTCATTCACTCAATGAATGGCATCTTCATCTAATCAGTGTTCTGCTTCTTAGCAGTGAGAGGCAAACTTGGCTCTTTCCATAATACTCACATGCAGTCAATTAAATCCTTGCAATTCTACCTTTTAACTAATTCCTTGAGTAGTTCACTTCCTTTGCCATCCTCACTGTATGTATTCTAGTTAAGACAGCCATCATTTCTTACCTGGATACCTGCACACCATCCTCCCTTGTATTATTCCAAATTCAGTCATGCCACATGTCAAGGATTACAGGTGGGGTGACATTTTCAAATCATTACTCCAGTGATGAAAGTGATGCAAAACGTTTACAAATACTTCACCACAAAGGCCACCATTTGTAAAATAGCTTTAAAACTTTCTATGGTATGCCTGACATATTTTTAACCTTGTTGTAATATGCTGGAGCTGCAGTAAAAAGGGCCACAGACTGAGTGTGTGTTTAATTTCCTTGTGTGAAGTCGCTCAGTCGTGTCCGACTCTGCGACACATGGACAGTAGCCCACCAGGATCCTCCGTCCATGGGATTCTCCAGGCAAGAATACTGGAGTGGATTGCCATTTCCTTAAATAACAGAAATTTATTTTTTTCACAGTTCTGGAGTCTGGAAATCCAAGATCAAGATTTTGGAGCAGTTGACTTCTTCTAGGGCTTCTCCTATTGGTTTGTAACTGGACTTCTTCCTCTAGTATTTAAACGTGTNTTTTTTCTTTTTTCCTCTTTTAGTGTCTATGTCCTGATATCCTTTTCTTTTAAAGACACTGGCTAAGCAAGAATATGACCCACCCCATTGAACTCATTAAACCTTAATTACTCCTGTAAAGACTCTGTCTTTGCATCAATCACATTCTGAGTTACTGGGGATAGGACTTCAGGATACTGATTTGGTGGCTCCACACTTCTGTCCATAACATGCCACATTTAAAATCTGGAAAAACATATTAGTACTCCAAATGGGCCCTACTTTTACTTAATAATTCAAACGACTTCATATTAGTTTATGATTGTAACTCTTTTCTCCTTTCTCTATTCCTTCAGGTTTAGGATTGAAAGTCATTTTCACTTAGGACCATTTCCTTGTATCTATACAGTTGAATTAGTGGCTTTTCTCTGAACTCCCATTATACTCTTTTCATTCACAGCATAACACTTATCAGATGTTATTTTAATTGTGGACTTTCTCATTTATTTCCTCCTTTAGAATATAGACCCCCAAAAGAAAATAAATACTGTCTTATTCACTATCATGTCCCCAGGATCTATCACAATACCTAACATGGATTGTTGTTTTACAATCTGTAAGTTGTATCCAACTCTTTGTGACCCCATGAACTGCAGCACTTCAGGCTCCTCTGAGTTTGCTCAGATTCATATCCTTTCAGTCAGTGATGCCACCTAACCATCTTGTCCTCTGTTGTCCCCTTCTCCTTATGCCTTCAATCTTTCCCAGCATTAGGGTCTTTTCTAATGAGTCAGCTCTTTGCATCAGGTGGCCAAATTATTGCAGCTTCAGCTTCAGTCTTTCCAATGAATATTTATGGTTAATTCCTTTAGGATTGATTGGTTTGATCTCCTTGTTGCCCAAAGGACTCGCAAGAGTCTTCTCCAGCACAATTTGAAAGCTTTAATTCTTTGGTGCTTAGCCTTCTTCATGGTCCAAATCTTACATCCGTATGTGACTGCTGGAAAAATCGTAGCTTTGACTCTATGGATCTTTGTTGGCTAAGTGATGTCTCCGCTTTTTAATATGCTGTCTAGGATTGTCATAGCCCTCTTTCCAAGGAGCAAGTGTCTTTTAATTTCATGACTGCTGTCATTGTCCACAGTGGTTTTGGAGTCCAAGAAAATAATATCTGTCATTGGATTAGAATTGTAATGAATAATTTTGCTATTACCTCTTTGCATTATTAGTTATTTAAAGGCTGAGTGAGTCTTATTCAATATTTGTTCTACCACAACATACAGAAAATTAGCTTACCTAATGATAAGTGTATAGTAATTGCTGATTTAAATATAGTTAAACATTTAAAAAATACTTTGGCAATTTTTGAAGTGCCTGTAGAAATGTAATTGCTTCAGGAACTGCATAAAGTGTAGAAATTAACTTATATTCCTATATACTTATGATTATGGCTAAAATCTCAATAATATTTTTACAGAAGTAGATCCTAAATGAAGGTCAATGAAAATTTGGATTTTGTGTAAAGTTTTTTAGTGTCAGTCCTTTAATAACAATTATTTTCTTCAATCTTTGCAATTAATACCTACAGTGTGGACTGATTCTTTATTTTTTATTATTAGATTTCAGCATTAAAATGTACATGAAAGGATTTTATGGAAAATGTGGCATAGTGTAACTATAGAGTTATTTATAATGAGATAAAATGATATATCTAGGAAACCTGTAAGAAAAGAAGTAACGAGAAATATGGAAGCAAATATTTTGGGGCATTATTCTGAAAAATGAACCGTAGAAATTAAGAGAGTGAAAGGAATTTTGAGGAGCATTTAAACTAATGTGTTAATTTCAGAGATGAAGATTTGACATAGAAATCCTCAAACTACAGTTGAGCAACAGCAGCAAGATAAGACCCTCATCCATTTTATATATCACTGTGTTTTCAAACAAAATAAATGTTGCACTAAATACATAGACTCCACATCTGCACTTATGAAATGTTGCAAATCCATATTACTATTTAAAATATGATTTGTTTACTACTTTATATGGAACACTTTTTTTTGGATGTGTGTGGATTCTATAAAAATAAGATTTAAACCTACATTCAATAGAGTTTTACCAGAAACACATAAATTGCATGATTCAAAGAGAAAGGTTTAGTAAAGGGTTTCCAATACTTATTACCTCCCAGAAATTATATCTTTATATTTTAAGGCATAGAGTAAAAGCATCTAAATAAAAAAAGAAGTAAAAATCCAAACCAGAAAGCCTGGCAAATAGTTGAGTTAATTAACAAAGAGAAGGGATACATAGAATATCAGTTATTAATGACAAAAGGCATACTGGTTTACAATTATACAATCTTTACCAATTTGGGGCTTTCCAGGTGATTCAGTGGTGAAGAATATGCCTGCTAATGCAGGAGACGTAGATTTGATTCCTGGGTTGGGAAGATCCCCTGGAGATGGGAATGGCTACCCACTCTAGTATTCTTGCCTGGAGAATTCCACAAACAAGAGGATCCTGACAGGCTACAGTCCATGGGGTTGCAAAAGAGTTGGACACAATTGAGCAACTAATACTTTCTTTACCAGTCTTAAGACACTTCTGGCATATTTTCTTCTATTTGAGTCATAGTCAAACAAGGTCTGTAGGTCACTTAATTCTACCATTTATACATCCAGACACACAAGTTCAGAGCTTTTGTGATTTGTCCAAGTTTACCTAAATAGACAAACTCTGGTCAAAATCACCAAGACCTTCACACTGCTAAAGCCATTGTTCAATTCTCAGTCTTCATTTCACTTGACCCAGCGGGCATATTGACCATACCTCATGCCTTACTCCCACAGCTTTGAAACACTGCCTTTATTTGGCTTCCAGAACACCACTTGCTTTTGGCCATTTTTCTCTTCTTTACCTGGCCAAAAGCAAGTGGTGTCCTGGAAGCCAGAAAAAGGCGGTTAGACATGGTGGAAAATGAATTCCTGGCTCCCTTTCCTCAACCAGTTTTTGTATCCATAGGCTTTCCCCTTGCTGTGTAAGGATAATCCACTTTTCACCAGGGGGCACAACCTGTGAAATGGAAAATGTGATTTAAGCATTGGCTGTCACAATGTTCAGGTCATTGTTAAATTGGACAAGAAACAGTGTATTTATGTAAATATGTGTAAATTACAAGACCACTGAGTTTCTGTAAAAGGATATATACAGATATTTTAAAGTGCTGCTAAACTTCACTACCTCTATTCCTCACATCCCAATCAAAGCCACAGTCATCTCATCTGGATTATTGCAATAAACTTTTTTTTTTAAATTTAGTATTATTGCTTCCACTTTATCCCTCCTCCACCCAGAGTACTTGTAACCTAGCAGCTCTTGCAATCTTGCATCAGATAACCTTGATCTTTTTGGAAAAATCCTTCAGGGTGTGATCTTACTCAGACTAAAGAGAAAAACCTTTACTGTGGTCCAGAAGATGCTCCAGGATCCCATGTCAGCTTGTAAATCTGTGTTGTGATCTCCTGCAGATATTCCTTGCTCACTCTCTTGCAGTCATACTGACCTCTTTGCTATCTGAGAAACACACCAGGATATTTACACTGACTATTCTCTCTCCAGAAAGCTTTTCTCTAGGATCAGTTCATAATAACTCTCTCACTCTTTGATTTAGATATTACCATCATCATTGAGCTCTGCTTTGAAATTCTCATCTACACATCCTCTTTGATTTTTATACTTATGCACATCCTCTAACAAACTGGACAATTTGTTTATCAGGACAATATATCAGACACTCATGGGGGCCTTGGCAGGGGATTTAGCCTGCCTCTATTAAGATCAATAAAATGGTTTAAAGAAAGCAATATTCCAACTACAATAGTGTGAAGAAGAGGAATTTGGAACTTAGGTGCATGTTTTTCTTCGTATCCAGATATATTCATTTATCTCCCAATTTTAAGTCTATAGTACAAAAAGTATGTGTGTGTGTGCTTAGTTTCTCAGTTGTGTCCAACTCTTTTGTGACACCTGGATTGTAGCCCTCAAGGCTCTTCTATCCACGGGATTTCATAGCCAAGACTACTAGAATGGGTTGCCATTCCCTTCTCCAGGGGATCTTCCTCACCCAGGAATCAAAACCTCCTCTCCTGCATATCCTGCATTGGCGGGCAGATTATTTACCATTGAGCCACCTGGGAAGCCCATGGAAAGTTATGTAATACATTTCCAATTTAAAAATGGACTAGGAAAAAATGGATATCTCTAAGTTATTTCCCTTTTTCAGAAGCCATACTAAATAACTTCCCTAACCTTAAAATTAATATCCTTAGAGTAGAAGGTTGAATAATGTACCTCAAAAATTCTTATCTTCCAGAAATCTCAGAATATGACATTATTTGGAAATGGAAATATTGCAGATATAATTTGTAAAGATTAGATTCTGAATTGAAACAGATCCTAAATCCATTGACTGGTGTCTGTTTAAGAAGAGACGAGAACACACACACACAGGAAAGAAGGCCATATGAAGGCAGCAGAGATGAAATTATGCTGCTGCAACCAAAGAACAAGGAATAGCAAGAGCCATCAGAAGCTGGAAGAGACAAGAAAGGATTCTCCCTTAGAGCTTCAGAAGATACATAGCCTTGCCAAACCTTGATTTCAGATATCAGACCCTTACAGTTGTGAAAGAATTAATTTCTGTTGTTTAAAGCCAACCAATTTGTGGGAATGTGTTGTAGCTGCCTTAGGAAACTAGTACACACATTATAAATACAATGAAGATATACATTCCCTGTCCTTCACTATCTCCTGGAGTATAATCAACCATCTGTAAAAATTATTTCACCAATGGAATAGTTTGTAAATAGATAGTTGAAGAAATTATGGAAGACCATCCTCTAATTCACATAGACTAGAAGTATAATGAAATAAATAATTTTATATCTAAGCAATTATATTTTCCTCTATCTGAAGGAAAATAATATTTTAAAGGGGAGATATACAATAGAATTTAGCAAGGCAAGTGCCAGAGAACAAATTTGTTGTTAGGAAATTTTCTGTAGCTTCAATGATAGAAGATATACTGACTAGTTAATTTGAACATATATTTACCTGTAATTGAGTAACTCTCAGAAATATTATGCCATACTAGAGAGTTGTATTTTCATTGTAAACCAATTAAAATATACTTAAACATGAATGCATCGTGCATATGATTAATGTAAAATAGTGATAATTTTTGCATACATTTAATAACTTCAAACTAGAAAGTGAGAGTGGAACAAGGAGAGTGGTGACTATGTCATAATGTCTCACTTACTTGTTTAAGTATTTATGAAACAGCTTCTTCACTAGGCAATAACATAATATTTTTAACAATATTTCTCTGGTTTCCCTAATCACTTTCCCATAAATTATCTCTATTATTATTCTGTCAAATTGCAACAAACACATAGTAATTATAATTGCATCCAATTTTCCCTTTCCTCCACCTTTATTTTATTCTCTTGTATCAGTTCATATCCAGTCAGGAGATAGAAACTATAATATAATTTGAACAGGATAAGTGAAAGTGAAGTCACTCAGTCATGTCTGACTCTTTTAGACCCCATGGACTGCAGCTTACCAGGATCCTCTGTCCATGGTATTTTCCAGGCAATAGTACTGGAGTGGATTGCCATTTCCTTCTCCAGCAGATCTTCCCCACCCAGGGATGGAACTCCTCAGGTCTCCCGCATTGTAGACCAACAGTTTACCATCTGAGCCACCAGGGATTTAATATAAATAATTATTAACAATAAGCAAAGACATGATCAACATGGAAATAGAATTTAAGTACATGAGGAAGAAAGGACAAATTTGAATGAGCCTGTCCCTGTCCCAGTGCCAGTGTCTAAGTCTCCTTTGCAGAAGTTGTCTTCCCAGTCCATTGGATGGGGGGAGAGTTTACTGGGATTCCACAGCCACAAAGGCTAGAGACACTACATCTACTGTGCAGGTAGGTCAACTCAGGAAAGGTATGAAGAATTTCTTAGGAGTGTCAAGAGCCTAGGATTCTCTGGGAAAATTTGCATAAAATGCCCTCTTATTCTAGAGGGTGCAGGCTGACAGAGGCTAGAATTAACAGAAAATAAATCTGGAACTTAAAAGTTGAGTTGTTGTTCTTAAGTCAGTAAGTCGTGTCCAACTCTTTGCTACCCAATGATCTGCAGCATGCCAGGCTTCCCTGTCCTTCACTATCTCCTGGAGCTTGCTCAAACTCATGTCCATTGAGTCAGTGATGCTATCCAACCATTTCATCCTCTGTCACCTGCTTCTTCTTCTGCCTTCAGTCTTTCCTATCATTAGGGTCATTTCCAGTGAGTTGACTCTTCTCATCAGGTGGCCAAAGTATTAGAGCTTCAACTTCAGCATCAGTCCTTCCAATGAATATTCAGGGTTGATTTCCTTTAAGATTGACTAGTTTGAACTCCTTGCAGTCCAAGGGACTCTCAAAAGTCTTCTCCAGTGCCACACTTCAAAAGCATCAATTCTATGGCACTTTGCCTTCTTTATGGTCCAAATCTCACATCCATACATGACCACAGAAAACACAATAGCTTTCACTCTATGGACCTTTGTTAGCAAAGTCATGTCTCTGCTTTTTGATACACTGTCTAGGTTTGTCATAGCTTTCCTTTCAAGGAGCAAGCATCTTTTAATTTTGTGGCTGCAGTCATCATCTATAGTGATTTTGGAGCTCCCCCAAAAATAAAATGTGCCAATTTTTTCACTTTTTCACCATCTGTTTGGCACGAGTGATGGGACTGAATGCAATGATGTTAGTTTTTTGAATGTTAATTTTTTGTTGTTTTTCAGTTGCTCAGTCATGCCCAAATTTTTGTGACCGCATAGACTGCAGTATACCAGTCTTCCCTGTACTTCATCATCTCCCAGAGCTTGCTCAAAGTCATGTTCATTGACACAGTGATGCTATACAACCATCTCATTCTCTGTCATCCTCTTCTCCTGCTGCCCTCAACCTTTCCCAGCATCAGGGTCTTTTCTAATGAGTCAGCTCTTCGCATCAGGTGGCCAGAGTATCAGAGCTTCAGCTTAAGTATCAATCTTTCCAATAAATATTCAGGATTGATTTTCTTTAGGATTAACTGGTTTGATCTCTTTGCAATCGAAAGAACTCAAGAGTCTTCTCCAACGTCACAATTCAAAGCATCAATCTTGGGTGCTCAGTCTTTGTTAAGATTTAAGCAGCTTTTTCACTTTCCCCTTTAACCTTCATCAAGAGGTTCTTTAATTCCTCTTTGCTTTCTTCCATTAGAGTATTATCATCTGCATATCTGAGATTGCAGATATTTCTTTGAGATTGTTGATATTTCTTCCAGAAATCTTGATTCCAGCTTGTGACTCATCCAGCCCAGCATTTCACATGGTGTGCTCTGCATAAGTTAAATAAGCAGGGTGGCAATATACAGCCTAGACATACTCCTTTCCCAATTTTGAACCGGTCCATTGTTCCATATCTGTTTATAACTGTTGCTTCTTGAGCTTAATGCAGGTTTTTCAAGAGGCAGGTAGCTAATCTGGTATTCCCACCTCTTTGAAATTTTTCTACAGTTTTTTGTGATCCACACAGTCAAAGCCTTTAATGTAGTCAATGAAGCAGAAGTAGTTTTTTTTTTTTTTTTTAAATTTCCTTGCTTTTTCTATGATCCAATGTGAAGTGTTATTTGCTCAGTCTCGTCCAACTCTTTGTGACCCCATGGACTGTAGCCTGCCAGTTTCCTCTGTCCGTGGAATTCTCCAGGCAAGAATACCAGAGTGATTTGCCATTCCCTTCTCTAGGGGATCTTTTCAACCTGGAGATGGAACCTAGGTCTCCCGCATAACAGGAAGATTCTTTACCATCTGAGCCACAAGGGAAGCCCTGTGATCCAATAGATGTTGTCCATTTGATCTCTGGTTCCTCTGCTTTTTTCAAGCCTACTTGAGTTGAGAGTTATGTTTTATTTGGCAGACAAAAGCCTGGGACACATCATCTCATATAACACTTGCAAGACTGCTCCAAACAGGTGGTGGCTGCAGGAGCTGACTTCTAGGTGGGGGATGAGCATCTTGCCTCCTTTATGAGTTCTGTTAGCTCTCACCATAATTTGATGGCTTGATGGTTGCAACATCCTTTGTTTACTGATATGACAGTCAGTATTTTTCATTCACACTAGCAAGCAAGAGTGGAGAAGGACTCAGAGCTTTGGGGACCTGTCCTGCCAGGGCAGCTTGAAGTCCTGAGTGTCTGTTTCAGAATGGTACCTGAAAAGTGGTCACCAGACCCGGTTACAAAATTGTTGGAGAAACTACATGCTCTGAACTTAAGAATCTTTATACAGCTGCAGGGGAGCAGCATGAAGAAAGAAAATGTAGTAACAAAATAGACCTGGAAAAAGAAGTCCCTCATTACTCCAATGTCCCTCTAGTGTACTCTACTGACAAAATATACTATTGTGCTTGCTACAAACCTCCTTTATTGTAAAGCAAAGTACATTTGGAACCAAGAGCAATCCATTGATAACTAGAGCATTCTTCTTTGGTTGTCTAATTCAAATATTTCTAAAACCACTATCTCACATACCCAGGGGGCTAAATATTAAATCTCATTTTCCATTGACACTGATATTTTGATGTATCCCTTATTCTGCAAACAGAATTATCTTTGGAGCTACCATTTTGTGTAACTCTAAGGAATATCATTTATATTGGAACCTATGTGAATGACACACACCATTGGGTTGTGCAGTGAATGTGCCTGGAGTTCTTAAATATCCATATATATTGTATTTTAGGTCATGTGATTTAAGTCCTTGAGAATAAAGCTTAAACTCCTTTATATCTTACGTTGTTCCTTCTCTGATCAATATTCCAGTGATATTTCAAGCTTCTACTTTCACTGCCTACCTTATGTGGCAGATATTCTAAATGCAGCTTGTGCTATTTGGCCTTTGGGCTTTGATATATTCTCCCCAATCTCAATTGTTCTCATTATCTTGTGTTTCTGTTTATGGATATTCCTCTATATATCCTCATGTTTTGGCTCCAGTGGCATCTCTTTCATTGATCTTCTGAAGTAGAAACATTTACTCCTGATGAGAACCACAGTCATTCCCATTTACAGTACTTTCTTTTTAACACATTCTTGATTAACTACATTGTATTATCATTAAGACATCTGTGCCCACCTTTATTCTTCAACATCAGTTACTGCGTGCCTCAGTTATTTTGGATAAACAGGATGTCCATTTATTTGTTTTGATAGTAAAGTAATTTCTAATAAACATTAGAAACAAATTTTTAAAAATCACAGTTTTTTATTTCTCTTTTAATTAAAATGAGAANAAACAAATTTTTAAAAATCACAGTTTTTTATTTCTATTTTAATTAAAATGAGAAAATATATTAAGCATTTAAGCAAAACTCATCTAATTTAAAATAGATAGAAAGATCTTATGGGAATATTTATGGACATAATCCACCCATAATGTTTGGTTGGCAGAATGCCATTTCCCCACCCCCCCAAAAAAATAATAAAATTCTCAGCCACTTTTACTGTAAACGTAACTTCTTTTTTTAAATTTAAATTCATTTATTTTAATTGGAGGCTAGTTACTTTACAATATTGTATTGGTTCTGCCACACATCAACATGAATCTGCCAAGGGTGCACACATGTTCCCCATCCTGAACCCTCCCTCCCACTTCCCTCCCCGTACCCTCCCTCTGGGTCTCCCCAGTGAACTGAGAGAAGACAAATCTTTTTAAAATGAGGGTACAGAATCAGTCTACAAGCATTTCAGTTCTGATTGTAGATCTTTCTACTATGTGGCCTTGAAAAATTAATGTCATACTGGGCTTTCCTTGTTTTCTTTATCCAGTGGACATGGATGATAAGATTGTATACATCTGAATATGTGTACAATGCACATATGCACAGTTACAAATTCACATACGCAAAAATCATTTTTCATTTGTCTATAACCAGAATTTAATTAAATTCCTCATTCCACTGGCTCACAAAGTCTCAAGTCATGTTCTTTGCTTAATTTCTTGAGCCAACCCTTAAATTCTAAATCAGAGTAGTTGGAAAAATCAGACACTCTCATAGCAACTGTGTGTGCATTTGTGTGTAAGAAGATGGAGGTATATTACATCAGGTCCAGTTGTCAGCCACACACACTGCCATCTGCTGAATGATCTTCTTACGTGAGATGAACCTCTAATTTTGGGGCCAAGCAGTTCACTGCTATGACATCCTCTTAAGGTTTCCTGTATCTCGGTCCAAGCTTTGTGTGGCTCTCAACACAGGAGAGGATACTGTATACCCCTGAGCTCTCATTGGCCTGTAGATTGAAGCACCTCAGTTAATTTTGAGACTCTTGAGGCCTGCTAGACCAAGGACAACTCTGGGATCTGAACACTTGGGTACCAGGGGTAGAGGTTTCTTCAGCTCTTTGGACCTCATTTCTATCAGGATTCTTTTCCTTGCTGATGGCCACCCCGGTGAGTGTAGGCTGCAGTGTAGGGCACTTTTTCAAAGATCCCTCCGTGTCCAGATTCTCTTTGTTTTTCTCCCTCGTCATTGTCCCCAAATCAAATGATTAAAGTGTGTGTGTGTGTGTGTGTGTGTGTGTGTGCACGCATGTGTGTATATGTGTGGAGTATGGGGAGATGTGAGGAAATTGTGGGGTGGAGTGATAGAAAAACCTTTCTCTGGTAAAGAGCATCTTCCAAAGTTCGTGATTATACCCTAACTGGTAAGCTTTTAACACAAAAGGTAAGACTGTGATTCTTCGTTGCTTAGCCCTTTGCTGAGTCAATGAATAAAGAAAGCCTAACTCCTCAAAATAAGGGTAAGCGAGGGATAAGAATAGTTGAAGGATATACAAGTAGAGAGTAATGGTTAATTTATGAACATGTTTCCAGCACAATAAGATAATTGACTATTTTCCATTGATAAAACTTGAAAATAATTTGTTTGCTAATGTCATCTATTAAACCTCAGGTTTTATACAATTGATCTATTTAACTGATTAAAAGTAGTCCTAACAAGATTTAATTACTTATTTTGCATTTTGTTTGTTAGGACTACCTTTAATCAGTTAAATAGATCAATTGTATAAAAACTGAGCTTTAATAGATGACATTAGCCAAACAAATTATTTTCTGCACTTGAAAGAGTGCAGAATGTATCTTGTAGCTTAATGCAAATATTAAATTACTTATAAAATATTAGATAACAGTGAAGTAAATCAGTTCTATAAAATTTGAGGCTTAATAGATGATGTTAGCAAACCAATTATTTTCAAGTTTTACCAAAGGAAAATACTAGTTGATTAATAGCTCAGTTGGTAAAGAAACTGCCTGCAATGTAGGAGACCCAAGCTCAATTCCTGGGTTGGGAAGATCCTCTGGGGAAGGAAATGGCAACCCACTCCAGTATTCTTGCCTGGAGAATCCCAAGGACAGAGGAGACTGGCAGGCTACCTTCCATGGGGTCACAAGAGTTGGACATGTCTTAATGATTAAACAACCACCAAAATATCCCAGTATTCCTGGAAAGAATTTTTTAAATTTCATAAATTGGCAGGAGATGTCCTGGTTATTACAATGTCTCTTTGTTGGCAGTGGAGGCAAGAACATTCACTTCTCTCGGTTTTACAACCTTGGAATGATGTAATCTGGCATTAACCAGTGAAAAGAACACTAGAGGTGGGAGAACACATTCAGATTTCTCACAGAAGCAGTGGGTTATAAGGCTTTATCTTTGCCCCACCTCCTTTTTTTTTTTTTCCTGTTTCCCTCTTTCTTTCTTCTTTTAATAGATTTTATTTTTTTTAGAGCAATTTTAAGTTCACAGCAATATTGAGTGGGATGTCCAAGGACTTCTCATGTGCCTCTGCCTCCACATGCATAGTTTCCAGCATTACCAACATCTCCCACCAGTGGTACATTTGTTACAGTTGGTGAACCTGCACTGACACATCATGATCTACTGTTTTCCTTTGGTTATATATTTTTCTATGTAGTTGGGACCATGGTGATCATGATATCGTGTAGAATTTTATTTTTTTTCTTTTTTTATTTATCACTATAGTGATAATTTTTTCATATCATTATCTGCTTTGCTAAATAATAGAGTCTCTGTTTTGTCCTTCTGGCCTCTGCATGTATTATTATGTTTGTGTTTCAGGATTTAAAATTTTTCCACATTTAAAGTGAGCCTTAAAATATGGTTTGACAGGATCAAATTCTTCATCTTCCTATTAATTTAGGTGGTCTCTAATGGTGACTGCAGCCATGAAATTAAAAGATGCTTACTCCTTGGAAGAAAGGTTATGACCAACCTAGATAGTATATTGAAAAGCAGAGACATTACCTTGCCGACTAAGGTCCGTCTGGTCAAGGCTATGGTTTTCCCTGTGGTCATGTATGGATGTGAGAATTGGACTGTGAAGAAGGCTGAGCACCGAAGAATTGATGCGTTTGAACTGTGGTGTTGGAGAAGACTCTTGAGAGTCCCTTGGACTGCAAGGAGATCCAACCAGTCCATTCTGAAGGAGATCAATCTTAGGATTTCTTTGGAAGGAATGATGCTAAAGCTGAAACTCCAGTACTCTGGCCACCTCATGCGAAGAGTTGATTCATTGGAAAAGACTCTGATGCTGGGAGGGATTGGGGGCAGGAGGAGAAGGTGACGACCCAGGATGAGATGGCTGGATGGCACCATGGACTCGATGGACGTGAGTCTGAGTGAACTCCGGGAGATGGTGATGGACAGGGAGGCCTGGCATGCTGCGATTCATGGGGTCACAAAGAGTCGGAGACGACTGAGCGACTGAACTGAACTGAACTGATAAAACTTTATAATATTTTATATTGAGTTATTTTACATCCTGTTTAGATTTATTTGAAGATATACTATGTTTTGTTGCTATTATAAATGGTATCCACTATGATTTTTCAGTATTTGTTAAAAAGAAAGAATTCAGTTGATTTTGAAAATCCTACTTATAGCAGCATGACTACTCTCATTCATTCTAAGATTTTTCTGTAGTTTCTATCTGTGCATAACTATGTTCTTCGCTTAACCCTTTCTAATCTTTATGGATTTTTTTTTTTTTTTTAAATTTACTCCTTTTACCTGTCTTTATTTGGGAGGGGAGGGCCTTATTTAATTAATTAATTTAAATTTATTTTTAATTGAAGGATAATTACTTTACAATATTGTGTTGGTTTTTACCAAGCATCAACATGAGTCAGCCATAATTTACCTGGCTTTTTAGTTGTAGTTTGAGTGTACACATCATTAACTGAGGGTTTCTTTAGTGTATTAATGTTGTTTGAATTAACATTAATTTTGTTTGATATATATCATCTCTTTAATTTCATTCACCAATTTTTTCTTTCATCTACAGCATTCACTTTTTCCTATTTTGTGTGTGCTTTGTAAATATCATTATATTTTTATTTAATCTGATAACATGTATTCTAACAAAATTTTTAACCCAGTTATAATTATTGTCACTACTAAAATATTTGTACATATGTGGATGTATACACATACACATATATATACACATTGTTGTTGCTGTTGTTGTTCAGTTTCTCAGTTATATGGGACTCTTTGCGACCCCATGGCCTGCAGCACGCCAGGCTTCCCTATCCTTCACCATCTCCTGGAGCTTACTCATACTCATGTCCATTGACTTGGTGATGCCATCTCCTGGAGCTTACTCATACTCATGTCCATTGACTTGGTGATGCCATTCAACCATCTCATCCTCTGGTGTCCCCTTCTCCTCCTGCCTTCAATCTTTCCCAGCATCAGGGTCTTTTCTAATGAGTCAGCAATTTTCATCAGGTGGACAAAGTACTAGAGCTTCAGCATCAGTCCTTATGATGAATATTCAGGACTGATTTCCTTTAGGACTGACTGGTTTGATCTCCTTGCAGTCCAAGGAACTCTGAAGAGTCTTCTCTAACACCACTGTTCTTCATTGCTCAGCCTTCTTTATTGTCCAACGTTCACATCCATACATGAGTACTGGAAAAACCATTGCTTTGACTATACAGACCTTTGTTGGCAAAGTAATGTCGCTGCTTTTAAATATGCTGTCTATGTTTGTCATAGCTTTTCTTCAAAAGAGCAACATCTTTTAATTTCATGGCTGCGGTCACTATCTACAGTGATTTTGAAGCCAAAGAAATCACTGTTTCTATTGTTTCTCCATCTATTTGCCATGAAGTGATGGGGCTGGATGCCATAATTTTCATTTTTGGAATGTTGAGTTTTAAGCCAGCTTTTTCATTCTCCTCTTACCTTCATGAAGAAACATAAGTTTAATCAATTTAATACATTTTTCACATCTAGATATCTAGAGATATCTCCATTCTCTTATTATGTGTTCTATTTTTCCTGTCTTTTCTTTATCCTTCTTTTCATTTATTCATCTTTTCTTTTTGTATTGATTGCTTCCATTAATCATGTATTTTCTTTCTACTATTAATATTTGGAAAGATAGACACTGAATTCCAATATTTTAAATGTAACATTGAAAATTTAGTTTTCATACTTATTAATAAAGTCTTATTTTTAGTTGCATATGTCTTTATTTCCTAATTTAGGTCTGGTTCTCATATTTTTGACTGCTCCTTACTCCCCCTCCTAACAATGGTCTTAATCTAATGACTAGTGGGATCTGATAGATAGATACACTATTTTCCATAGGTTTTTAACATCTTTATTATTTATACCAATAATTCTGTTCATATTTTATATGTTTATAGTATTAATATTCTGAATTTTATCATATTCTACATAGACTTCAATTAATGGGTTCCATTGCAACTTTCTCTTGACCAAAGTCAATGTATTTTCAGTCCATTAGTAGAAGCCTTAATATTTCTGATATATCAAAATACCGTGGCAATTTTATGAGCCCAATCCTGTAGTCTCTTAGCATTTCATAGTTCTTTTTTGCATTTCTTGACCACATTGAATGTTGGAGAGATACCACTTATACTTCTTGTTTGCTCTAACATATCTTTTGAGCTCCTCTAAACAATATGTGTGTGTGTGCTCAGTTGCTCAGTCACATCTGACTCTTTGTGACCCCTTGTACTGCAGGCCATCAGGCTCCTCTGTCAATAGAATTCTCCAGGCAAGAATACTGGAGTGAGTTGCCTTGCCCTCCTCTAGGGTATCTTCCCAATCCAGGGGTTGAACCCAGGGCTCCTGACTTATAGCTAGATTCTTTTCAACCTGAACCACCATGGAAGCCTCTTAAACAATGTTTTTTCATATGTTATCTAGGTTTTTCATAGTATTCAACCCAATGGAAGCTTCTCTAGCTGTGACTTGTTTGGCAACAATGGACACATTTCCTTATTTCCTAAGCAATTTTTCCCTTTCCCATGTATGTTTCCTCCTTTTGTAAGCATGTTTGCCTTTTGGTGGCCATGATATAAAATGTTGATAATTTACTTTCCTCTCCTGTAGGATGCTACCATTTCTGAGAGCCACTTGTCATGGGAATCTTGATCCATTCCCTCCAGCCATTTCTACAGAGTTGGGTGACCAGTGAAATCACGGGATTTATGTCTTCTTGCTTACTTGGTACATTTGGAGGAAACACCATAGCACAAACAGGGGGATATACGATCCAAGAAGGGATGCCCTGTCCCTAGGTACTGCATTTCAGAATGAATGTGATGTATTTTCCTGTGGGTTAAACTTTTGCAAATAAGAAATAATAGATAAGAAAGAAATTAGCACATAATTCCTATCCTACTTTCCTGTGACTAACAAATCTGAGGCATGCATTCACCTTGCAGCCTGTCCAGAGATGTTTTCCTGGGGGCCAAGCAGCACAGTACCAATGCTGTATAGTCTATCTGCTACTATAACTGTAGACCCACCAGCCAAAGGTATGCATCAAAGCACATTTGTTTGCATCTTTCTTTACCTCATTTTGTAGTTTCTCACCATGATGCCCTAGATCCTCACCTCCTACATTTATCAGCAGCATCTTGATTTTCTTCAGGCTGTTTTCTAAAGGATCAGGCATAAGATCCTGTCATTTTTTAGATCATAATATATCAAGTATCTGGCTTCTCTGATAGTTCAGTTGGTAAAGAATCCTCCTGCAATGCAGGAGACCTGGGTTCAATCCTTCCGTTGAGAAGATCCCCTAGAGAAGGAAAGAGCTACCCACTCCAGTATTCTAGCTTGGAGAATTCCATGGACTGTATAATTCATAGGGTTGTAAACAGTCGGATACAACTGAGTGACTTTCACATCAAGTATCTAGATATGGTGTCTGACACATAAAAAACACTGTATTAACTTTTGTTCAGTGACTGTGTTTAGGGATTAAAGGAGTAGTTTGAAAAGTAAAAAAAAAAAAAAAAAAAAAGCATCTAGCATGCCCAGGGAATGTTTCTGTGTGCCAGACCCTGACACATTAAAGTATCATTTTACTTAATCTTCATAGCATCACTATGGAAGTGATATTTTAATCTCCATTTTACAGATGAAAGTTTGGTAGCTTAGAGAGGTTAACATGACCTATATAAGGTTACACAACTGATGATTGATAGAGTTGGGAATTGTGCACAAGAAATTTCATGTTCTTCTGCAATTCAATGCTATTTTAGAGGCTTATCTTTATTCCTTATGACTCTGGGTTTGAAATACATGGCTGAAAATTTTTCATAGGGAGTGACACAAAATACTCCCATGGCTTAGAAAAAGTAATTTCTGCCCCTCTGCTGTTCTATGCTAGTTAATGTGATGTATGAAAAGAAGAATCTTTGGAGAAATGGAAATATTTTTTTGCTATTTACTTACTGTGTGACCTTGGGCAAGTAGTGGAAACACCCTGGGCTACTGTTTCCTTAAATCTAACAAGGAGAGTGTAAAAAGTACCTTAGGAATTGGTTGCCAAAATTTTAATAACTATTATAAATCTTCAATAAATATTTTTACCCTGCTCCTTGATAATGAATTTCTTGGCTCTTCTGAAAAAAGTAAAATACACTTTTTTTCCCCTCAATGTGAAATAGTGTTAGAGCAAGTTAGATGATGAATTAGAGCAGTGCCTGTTTCAAAAGTTGTCTTTATCAATTTTGGTTTTCTTAGGGTATATGCCTAAGAGTGGGATTACTGGGTCATATGGTGGTTTTATTCATAGTTTTTAAAGGAATCTTAATATCATCTTCCATAGTGGCTGTATCAATTTACATTTCCACCAACAGTACAAGAGTGTTCCATTTTCTCCACATTCTCTGAGCATTTATTGTTTGTAATCCCATTGTTCATTGTAGCACTATTACAAGAAGTAGAACATGAAAGCAACCTGGATGTCCATAAACAGATGAATAGATAAAAAGTTGTAGCACATTTAAACAATAGAATATTACTCAGCCATAAAAATGAATGCCTTTGAGCCAGTTCTAATGATGTGGATGAATGTAGAACCTATTATACAGAGAAAAGTAAGTCAGAAAGAGAAAGGTAAAAATCTTATTCTAACATGTATATATGGAATCTAGAAAAATTTTGCTGAATAATTTACTTATAGGGCAGCATTGGAGAAAAAGACATAGAGATTACTCTTGTGGATGTGGGGAAAGGGGAGGAGAGGGTGAGATGTATGGAAAGAGTAGCATGGAAACTTACATTACCATATGTAAAATAGATAGCCAATGGGAATTTCCTGTATGGTTCAGGAAACTCAAAGGGCTCTGTATCAACCAAGAGGGGTGGGATGGGGGAGGGAAATGGGAGGGAAGCTCAAAAGGGAGCGGGTATATGTATACCTATGGCTGATTCGTGTTGAGGTTTGACAGAAAACAACAAAATTCTATAAAGTAATTATCCTTCAATAAAAAATTTAAAAAAAAATTTTTAAAGCTGTCTTTACCTGGCTTTAGGACTCACTGCAAGATATTTTAGCCCCAAAATATATCTTCCTAGTGAGGTTTTAATTATTTAAAATGTCTTTGAGTTCCCTAAGTGAATGCATTCATTAGACTCAGATTAGGAATTTTCAAAACCACAGTGCTAAGAACTGATGATTCTAAGTTGAATAATTCAATCTTTTTTGAAAAGTTCAGAGATGTGTGCTAACTACAGCCCTGCTATAAAGTGAAGTGTATCAGATCAGATAGAAGTGGGAAGAGCTGTAATAGCATGACTTGAATTTTAACTGGTGAGGGGCTTCCCTAGTGGTCCAGTGGGTAAGACTCCCAGTGCAGAGGCTACGGATTCAATCCGTGGTTGGGGAGCATGCTGCACAGTACAGCAAAAAGGAAAAAGAGTAAAAGTCTTAAGTAGTGAATTGAACCCTCTCAGGAACAGCTTCCTACATTTCTGTACCTTACTTCTTTCTGTCTTTTTGTACTGGCTTAAAATCTGTTGACTATGAAATATACCTGCCACTTGGGGCACAAAATGTCTTTTTTACTCCTATAGATTTTCTGTAATAGCTTATTATTTCTCCCTTTGGCTGGTCTTATTTTGGTTGTTTTTAAGGTGCTGCTTTGCTTCTTCATTGTTAAGAATTGATGTCTGTTGTGATGTGTGCACCAAAACTGATTGCAATTTAATTGTGCCTAGAAAGTGTATATCCTGTTCTTTATATCATTCATATTTTTAGTCCTCTTACATGTCTTCAAAAATGCATCTGATAAAGATATAATTGAAAGCACAATTTTCTAGTTGCATTATATATACGTGCTAAGTTGCTTTAGTAGTGTCTGACCCTTTGTGACCCCTTGGACTATAGCCTACGAGCCTCCTCTGTCCATGGGATTTCCAGGCAAGAATACTGGAGTGGGTTGCCATTTTCCACTCCAGGGGATCTACCTGACCCAAGGATGGATCATATATCTCTTATGTCTCCTGCATGAGCAGGAGGGTTCTTTCAGCTCAGTTCAGTTCAGTCACTCAGTTGTGTATTACTATTTGTGACCCCATAGACTACAGCACACCAGTCTTCCCTGTCCATCATGACAGTCTTCCCTGTCCATCACCAACTCCTGGGACTTGGTAAAAATTCATGTCCATCAAGTCATTGATGCCATCCAACCATTTCATCCTCTGTCATCCCCTTCTCCTCTCAGCTTTAATCTTTTCCAGCATCAGGGTCTTTTCCAAGGAGTCAGTTCTTCACATCAGGTGGCCAAAATATTGGAGTTTCAGTTTCATCATCAGTCCTTCCAATGAGTATTCAGGACTGATTTCCTTTAGGATTGACTGGTTGGATCTCCTTTCAGTCTATGGGACTCTCAAGAATCTTCTCCAACAATACAGTTCAAAAGCATCAGTTCTTTGGAGCTCAGATTTCTCTATAGTCCAACTCTCACATCCATACATGACTACTGGAAAAACCATAGTTTTGACTACATGGACCTTTGTTGACAAAGTAAATACCTCTGCTTTTTAGTATGCTCTCTAGGTTGGTCATAGCTTTTATAGTAAGGAGCAAGAGTCTTTGTATTTCATGGCTGCAGTCACCATCTGCAGTGATTTTGGAGACCCCAAAATAAAGTCTCTCACTGTTTCCATTGTTTCCCCATCTATTTGCCAAGAACTGATGGGACTGGATGCCATGATCTTAGTTTTCTGAATGTTGAGTTTTCAGCCAGTTTTTTCAATCTGTTTTTGACCTTCATCAAGAGGCTCTATTGTTCTTATTCACTTTCTGCCATAAGTGTGGTGTCATCTGCATATCTGAGGTTATTACTTTCTTCCAGCAATCTCGATACTACCTTGTGCTTCATCTAGCCTGGCATCTTGTATTATGTATTATGCATATAAGTTAAATAAGCAGGATGAAAATATACAGCCTTGATGTACTCCTTTCCCAATTTGGAATCAGTCTGTTGTTCCACGTCCAGTTCTAACTATTTCTTGACCTGAATACAGATTTCTCAAGAGGCAGGTCAGGTGGTCTGGTGTTCCCATTTCTTTAAGAATTATCCTGTTTGTAATGATCCACATAAAAGCTTTGGCATAGTCAATAATGCAGATGTAGATTTTTCTCTGGAACTCTCTTGCTTTTCCAATGATCTAACGAATGTTGGAAGTTTGTTCTCTGGTTCCTCTGCCTTTTCTAAATCCATCTTGAACATCTGGAATTTCATGGTTCATGTACTGTTGAAGCCTAGCTTGGAGAATTTTGAGCATTACTTTGCTAGCATGTGAAGTGAGTGCAATTCTGCAGTAGTTTGAGCATTCCTTGGCATTGCCTTTCTTGAGGTTGGAATGAAAACTGACCTTTTCCAGTCCTGTGGCCACTGATGAGTTTTACAAATTTTCTGGCTTGTTGAATGCAGCACTTTCACAGCATCATCTTTTACAATTTGAAATAGCTCAACTGGAATTCCATCACTTCCACTAGCTTTGCTTCCTAGTGATGCTTCCTAAGGCCCACTTGACTTCACATTCCAGGATGACTGGCTCTAGGTGAGTGATCACACCATCTTGATTATCTGGGTCATGAAGACCTTTTTTGTACGTTCTGTGTATTCCTTCCACCTCTTGTAGATATCTTCTGCTTCTGTTAGGTCCCTACCATTTCTGTCCTTTATTGTGCCCATCTTTGTATGAAATATTCCCTTGGTATCTCTAATTTTCTTGAAGAGATCACTAGTCTTTTCCATTCTATTGTTCTCTTCTATTTCTTTGCATCATTCACTGAAGATGGCTTTTTTAAATCTCTCCTTTCCATTCTTTGGAAATCTGCATTCAAATGGGTATATCTTTCCTTTTCTCCCTTACCTCTCCCTTCTCTTCTTTCTCAGCTATTTCTAAGAACTCCTGAAACAAACATTTTGCCTGTTTGCATTTCTTTTTCTTGAGGATGACCTTGAACACTGCCTCCTGTGCAATATCATGCACCTCCATCCATAGTTCTTCAGGCGTTCTGTATATCAAGTTGAATCCCTTGAATCTATTTGTCACTTCCACTGTATAATCATAAGGGATTTTATTTAGGTCATACCTGCATGGTCTAGTGGTTTTCCCTGCTTTCTTCAATTTAAGTCAGTATTTTGCAATAAGAAGTTCATGATCTGAGCCACTGTCAGCTTCCAGTCTTGTTTTTGCTGACTGTATAGAGCTTCTCCATCTCTGAGTACAAAGAATATATTCAATCTGATTTCAGCATTGACCATCTGGTGATGTCCATGTATATTGTTGGAAGAGGGTATTTGCTATGACCACTGCATTCTCTTGGCAAAACTCTGTTAGCCTTTGACCTGTTTCATTTTGTACTCCAAGGCCAATTTGCCTGTTACTTCAGGTATCTCTTGACTTCCTACTTTTCATTCCAGTCTCCTATAATGAAAATAACATCTTTTCTGGGTGTTAGGTCTAGAAGGTCTTGTAGGTCTTCATGGAACCATTCATCTTCAGTTTCTTCAGCATTACTGGTCAGGGCATAGACTTGGATTACTGTGATATTGAGTGATTTGCCTTGGAAACAAACAGGAATCATTCTGTCTTTTTTGAAATTGCATCCAAGTATTGCACTTCAGATTCATTTGTTCGGTATGAGGGCCACTCCATGTTTTTTTAAGGGAGTCTTGCCCACAGTGCTAGATATAATGGTTATCTGAGTTAAATTCACCCATCCCAGTCCATTTTAGTTCACTGATGCCTAAAATGTCGATATTCACTCTTGTCATCTCCTGTTTGACCACTTCCAATTTATCTTGATTCATGGACCTAACATTCAAGGTTCCTATGCAGTATTGTTCTTTACAGCTTGGACTTTATTTCCATCACCAATCACATCCACAACTGGGTGTTGTTTTCACTTTGGCTGTGTCCCTTCATTCTTTCAGGAGTTATTTCTCCACTGTTCTACAGGAGCATATTTGGCACCTAAAGACCTGGGGAGTTCATCTTTCAGTGTGTTATGTGTTTGCCTTTTCATACTGTTCATGGGGTTCTTAAGGCAAGAATACTGAAGTCATTTGCCATTTCCTTCTCCAATGGACCACATTTTGTCATAACTTTCTACCATGACCTGTCAGTCTTGGGTGGCCCTACAGGCATGGCTCATAGTTTCACTGAGTTAGACAAGGCTGTGGCCCATGTGATCAGTTTGATTAGTTTTCTGTGATTTTGATTTTCATTCTGTCTGCCCTCTGATGGATAAGTATAAGAGGCTTATGGAAGTTTCCTGATGGGAAAGACTGAGTAAGGGTTCTTTACCACTAGTTCCACCTGGGAAGCCCTGAAATATATATATGACAATATATTTGTCTTCTACATTGAAATAAAAGACTATTGAAAAATTATTTGGTAATGAGAAAAACACACCAGTGGATGGTGGATGAATATTTCTCAACAAAACATGAGCACTGATTATCCAAAGATCTTGTTGATTTTGTGTGTAAATTTTATGGGAGACTTCACGATGCATTGCTATTAGGAATTAGGGTCTCCTTTTAACCCAGAGCATATACAAGGCTCTTATCATGAAATTTTGGAATTGTGCCCTTTGTAGATGATAGGGGTTGATTTTCTGATGCTTTGTATCTGTACTCACATGCCACTTAATCCAAATTTCTTTCATGTCCATATGACCCAGTATTTATCAGTTTGCCTTTAATTGTAGTATTACCACCAAGTGTGATCTTTTTTGTCCTCTTCTGCTTCATTCCAAATCTTACAAATCACTTAAAGACCAGTACTAATTCATCCCTTTCTGTGAACAGTCTTAAGTGTGTAACAATTACCCTTTCTCAAAAAAAACCTCTCTGTTTCTCCTGTATTCACACTCTGTCGCCACACTCACAACACTTCTGACACCGAGCATGTGGGCTTTTTGCCGCTACTATGCAATTCTCTGCTTCCCTGGTAGCTCAGTTAGTAAAGAATCCTCTTGGCAATGCAGGAGACCCCGATTCAACTCCTAGGTTGGGAAGATCCCCTGGAGAAGGAATAGGCTACCCACTCCTGTATTCTTGGGCTTCCCTGGTGGCTCAGATGGTAAAGAATACATCTGCGATATGTGAGACCTGGCTTTGATATCTGGGCTGGGAATATCCCTTGGAGAAGGGAACAGCTACCCACTCCAGTATTCTTCCCTGAAGAATTCCATGTACAGAGGAGCCTGGCAGGCTACAGTACATGGAGTCTCAAACAGTTGGACGTGACTGAGCTGCTTTCACTTTCACAAGCAATTCTCTCCTATACCAGTTGGGTTTTCTCCTATAATTCAGTTTAGTTCTAACACTAACTGGAGTTAGCACAGACTGCAAAGTTTAAGAGTTAGCCACATAAAACTGGCCCCACACCTCAGAAGCCACTTGCAAGTCTAGGTTGTCATCTTTAAGTTAGAATTTCCCATGCATCACCTGCTTTGGTTCAATGATTTTCAAATTCAGTTCACACTCAAGGAAACATCTAACTTATGTTTACTACTTTATTATATAATGAAGAGATTATACAAGATGAAGAGATACACAAGATATACTGTGAAAGGGTCTCAAGCATAAGACCTTCTGACCTCATTGAGTTAAAGTCCATCACTTTCCTTGAAGACCCTTGAGAGTCCCTTGGACTGCAAGGAGTTAAAAACCATCAGTCCTAAAGGAAATCAGTCCTGAATATTCACTGGAAGGACTGATGCTGAAGCTTAAACCCCAATACTTTGGCCACATGATACAAAGAGCTGACTCATTTGAAAAGGCCATGATGCTGGGATGCTTGTTCTGGCAGACATATGTTTTTGAAAGTTATCCATAAACAGATGACTTAGAAATGTAATCCTCTTTTGAGGGAGGTAAGAACGTTGGTGATTTTTATTTTTAATTAATAGAATTTATTTCTTAGAGTACATTTAGGTTTATCAAAACATTGGACACACATATAAAAAGTTCCCAAATACTGCCTCCTTCCCTGTCTTCAGTTTCCCTGTTGTTAACATATTTCATTCTTGAGGTGCATTTGTTACAAATGATGAACCAACACTGATATATTATTAACTAATCCCATGGTTTACATTAGGGGTCACTTTTTCTGCTTCTATGCATAATGTCATGTGTCCACCATCATAATGTCACGTAGAATAGATTCACTGCCCTAATAATTATCTGTGCAGCACGTATTTGTCAGTTCCCCTTATGCCCAATCCCTGGCAACTGCTTTCTTCATAGCTGGGTCTTTTCCAAATGTCAAATAGTTATAGTCAAACAGTTTTTCAGGCACTTTTGTTTCACTTAGTAGTGTGCATTTGCAGTTTCCTTCTTGTCTTTTTAAGGGCTTCTCCAGTGACTCAGTAAAGAATCCACCTGCAATGCAGGAAAGGCAGGTTTGATCCCTAGGTCAGGATGATCCCTTGGAGGAGGGCACAGCAACTGATTCCAGTACTCTTGCCTGGAGAATCCTATGGACAGAGGAGCCTGGTGGGCTATAGTCCATAGGGTTCCAAAGAATAGGACAGAACTGAGGTGACTTAGCAAAAATGCACATGTCTTTCTGTTGTTGGAGAGCTCACTTTGTTTTATCACTGAATAATAGTCTATTGCATGGTTGCAAGTTTGCTTATCCATTCTCCTAATGGAAAGCATTTCAGTTCAGTTCAGTCAGTCAGTCGTGTCTGACTCTTTGCGACCCCATGAATTGCAGCACACCAGGCCTCCCTGTCCATCACCAACTCCCGGAACTTACCCAAACTCATGTGCATTGAGTCGGTGATGCCATCCAGTCATCTCATCCTCTGTCCTCCCCTTCTCCTCCTGCCCTCAATCCCTCCCAGCATCAGAGACTTTTCCAATGGAGTCAACTCTTCGCATGAGGTGGCCAAAGAATGGCAGTTTCAGCTTTAGCATCAGTCCTTCCAAAGAACACCAAGGACTGATCTCCTTTAGAATGGACTGGTTGGATCTCCTTGCAGTCTAAGGGACTCTCAAGAGTCTTCTCCAAAACCACAGTTCAAAAGCATCAATTCTTCAGTGCTCAACTTTCTTCACAGTCCAACTCTCACATCCATACATGACCACTGGAAAAACCATAGCCTTAACTAGACAGACCTTTGTTGGCAAAGTAATATCTTTGCTTTTGAATATGCTATCTAGGTTGGTCATACTTTCCTTCCAAGGCGTAATTTCATGGGTGCAGTCACCATCTGCAGTGATTTTGCAGCCCCCAAAAATAAAGTCTGACACTTTCCACTGTTTCCCCATCTATTTCCAATGAAGTGACCTAATTTTAGGCAATTATGACAAAAACTGATTGTAAACATTTGTTTGCATATTTTTGTGTGGACTTTAGTTTTCAACTCATCGGAACAAATACCTAGGAGTGGATTATACACTAAAACTATATTTTGTTTTATAAGAAACTCTCTTCCAATGAGGCTGTATGATTTTTGTATTCCTCTCAGCACAGAATGTGAATTGCTATTGGTCAGCACCTTCACTAGAATTTGTTATTGTCACTGTGTTTGAATTTAGAAATACTAGATTGATAAGTGAGTTTGACATCTTGTTTTAATTTGCAATTCCATAAAGACATCTTATATAATATTGAAATCTTTGTGTATGCTTGTTTGCCAGTGATTTACCTTCCCTGGCTAGGTGTTTGCTCAGTGTTGCCCAATTTTCAATTAGGTTGTTTATTTTCTTACTATCAGGTTTTAGAAATTGAAAAAAAATGTGTTTTGTGTACAAATCCTTTATTATATTTAAGTTTTTCAAATAGTCTCCCTACCTGTATCTTCTCTTTTCATTCTCTTAAATTTTGTATACAGCAGAAATGTTTCATTTTGATGAAGACTAACATCAGTTAATTTTCTCATGGGTCATTCTTTTGGTCTTTTGGTGTTTTATCTACAAACTCACTGCTAAATTCAAGGTCACTTAGATTTCCTCCTATGCTATCTTCTGGAAGTTTTATAATTTTATGTATAGGTCTATGAGCTAATTTTTTAGTTAATTTTTGTAAGACATGTTAGTCTTCTCTCTCTCTCTCTCTCTCTTTTGTATTTAGATATTTTCTTATTCTAGTTCTATTTGTTAAAATTTCTGCAGTCAATGGCCTTTGCTCCTTTGTCAATGATCAGTTAACTGTATCTGTGTGGGTCTATTTCTGGGCTCTCTATTCTTTTTTATTGATCCGTTTTACTTCTTTTTCACTAATATTACATTGCCTAACTGGTTGCTTTCTAGTGAAAGTTGACATTGGGTCATATCGATTATCCTTCCAGCTCTATTTTTAATGTCATTTTGACTATTCTGAAAATATTTCTCCCTTAGAAACTTGAGAATAATTTTGTTCATATCACAGAGTAACTTGTTGGACTTTAGTTTGGAATTACTTTGAATTTGTAGGTAAAATTGAAAAAAAATCTAATATGATAACAGTATCAATTCTTCCTACCAATAACAAGCAATAGGTTTCCATTTATTTAGATATTGCTTGATTTCTTTCACAATTTTGTATTTTTTCTCATATATATCTCATACATAATTTCTTATGCTTATACCTAGATATCTTACACATTTTTGAAGCTAGTATGAAGAACATTGTGTTTTTAACTTCAAGTTCTAATTGTCTATTGCTTAAGCAATTGACTTTTGAATATTACCCTCATATTCTGCATCCTTGCTATATTCACTCATTAGTTCTAGGAGTTTTTTGATTCTTTGCATTTTTTACATTTCAAATTATGTCACCTTTCAATGCAGATATATTTATTTCTTCCTTTCAACTCGCATGGCTTTTGATTTCCGTTTCATCCCTATTGCATTAACTAGAAGTTCCAGTATGATCATTGAATAGGATTGATGGGAAGGAATATCTTTGCCTGTTCCTGGTAATAGCAGGAAGCTTCTAATTTCTCATCACTAAATGTGATGTTGGCTGTAAGATTTTTTGTAGATCTTATCATGTTGAGGAAGCTTCTCTCTGTTTTTAGTTTTATAACAGTTTTTATTCCATATGAGAGTTTGATTGTGTCAAGTGCTCTTTCTGCATCTGTCTTTGTGATCATACAATTTTTCTTTAGCTTTGATATTGTAGTTTAAATTAATTGATGCTTGAATGTAGACACAATCATGCATTCTTGGAAAATTTTCAAGTTTGTCATGGTAATAATAGTTTCATATACATTTTGTTTTGGTTTGTCAATATTTTGTTAAGAATTTTTCAGTCATATTCATCAGAGATATTGGTCTGTAGTTTTCTTTTCTTGTAGGTATCTTTGCCCATTTTTTGATATTGTGTATCACTGGCTTATAAAATGAGTTTAGGAAGTGTTCATTCTGCTTCTGTTTTCTCAAAGAGATCAAAAAGAAATGAAAAGATTTGTTCTTCAGATGTTTGGTAAAATTCACCAGAGAAGCTATCTGGGCCTATTGCTTTCTATTTTTGAGAGTTATTTCATGTGTGTGTGTTTGTGTGTGTGTATGTGAGTATGTGTGTGTGTGTATGTGTGTATTTATGATTAATTGTTTCTCCTTATTTAACTATTTTAGTAGCTTGTGGCTTTCAAGAACCTGGTCCATTTCATCTGAATTATAAAATCTGATTGCATAGAATTGTTTATGATATTTCTTTATTTTCCTTATAACATCCTTAGAATGATAATTAGTGCATTCTTTCATTTCTTTTTTTAATTTTTATTGCAGTAGAGTTTATTTACAACATTGTGTTAGTTTCATGTGTACAATAGAGTGAATTAATTATACATATATCTACTCTTTTTTAGATTATCTCCCATGTAGGATATTATAGAGTATTGAATAGAATTCCCTGTGCTATACAACCTCCATCATTTCTTATAGTAATTTGTATATTTTTACATTTTATCAGTTAGGCTGTCTAA
>SJYQ01000616.1:138720-154120 GCA_006410935.1 Redunca redunca | reverse complement strand
AAATAAATATTAATCACAATCACATTTCCATGAAATAAAAGGCAGAGTGCTGGGAGCCAGTTTGAGGAATCCTGCCCGTGGCAAAGGTCATGAGGAAGGAGGCCTGACATATGCAAAGGTGGCATCAGTCCTCAAGGGTCCCCCTGGACATTCTCAAGCATCTACCCCCAAAACCAGAGTCTGCCTACCTTAGTGCATTATGCTTTCACCTACACTTCTGACATTACAGGGGGCTATCCTCCACCACCTCTCTCTGAAAAGGAGCTAACATAGAGCTCCAGTTAATAAATCTCCTGGGCATAACAAGAGTGTTTCTGTCCACAAGCTCCTCTGAAGGCTCTCTAGCCTGCCTGACAGGTTTATCCGTCCACATGTGATTGTTCACAGCCTCCCAACCATGAGAGGCACGAGATGCCATAAACTTTCTAAATACAGATTCTTTTGAGAAGTTAGAAAATTATTAGTATAGTATTAGCTAGTTAGTTAGAAATTATACCAGTGGAGGGTTTCATTGTTGAGCCAGTATTTGCTGCTAAGCCTCTATATCCCTTGCCCCTTATACACACTAATTGATATAACTAGCATATAGGAGAAATAAGTATTAATCACGTTAGACCTTAGGCTAAGTAAATTCTTTTCTTGATTATAGCCCACTGCACCTTTGCCCTGTAGGCCTGCAACTTTATCTGGTGCTTTCAGAGGGTGGTGCCTGACTTAAGAAAAATCACCTTTGGAGAAAATAAGTTTTCTGGTTGACTAATCATCATCAGAAAGGGTCATAAACTGTTAGCAGGCCTCTTGGCCAGAAGATGATGTAAATCACCTGAGAACTTTGTATATCGTAAGGAATGCAGAAAGAAAGCGTGGTTTCAATAAGGGTCAGGAATGCTGACCCTGCATGACTTTGTATTTTCCATTTATCTCTATGTATGACTTAAAGTATAAAAGCGGCCCTGGAAAATAAAGAAATGGACCAGTTACTGGAAAGACTGGTTTCCCCGTGTCATTCTTTCTCGCTCTGCTTTTCTGGCTGAATTCCCATCTGGAACATGGATGCTTGCCGGGCCTACTAATTTTGTCTGGGCTTCTAAGATCTGAATGGGGAGGTGCTTTGTGTCTCCGATCCTCTGGGAAACCGGGAAGATGCCTGTGGCCTATGTAGGCAGTGCAAACCCCTTGTATCAGGATTTTATTGGTTTTCAGGTAAACCAAGTTATTCAGCCTCTTTTCTCCACTAATTTTCCTACTACACCATTCTTTTCTAATCTCTCTATATATCTTTAATTAAACAATTTTCCTCTAGATGCCACACCGTCCCCATTTCGAATTACCCTGGATCCACTGGGGCTGGACCCTGGCAGCAGAGGTTGATCAAACAAGCTTAAGTGCAAGCAGATACAATTCTCCCCTTTGAGTCTAGAAGAATTTCTTTGCAGCTTCAGAGAAGCTACTTGCCTCCCAGTACCTGCATTCCAGTCAAGCAATAGGACCTCCAGGTAATAATAACCAAACGTTGAAGCAGATACAGCTTCTATCCTCATATGAAGGAAGAAGAAATTGGACAATATGGTAGAATCACAAACTGTCTTTTCTTCCTTCTACCCACACCCTACCTTACCTGATATAAAAACTGCAGTACTCAGAAACACACACACATAGTGGTTTAATGCCTAAAATTGGGAAAGTAGTTTTCCTTCAAGTCCCAAGGGAAACACATGAAGTTACTACATTATTTCATTCATCAGTTCAGTTCAGTCACTCAGTCGTGTCTGACTCTTTGCGACCTCATGAATTGCAGCACACCAGGCCTCCCTGTCCATCACCAACTCCCGGGGTTCACTCAAACTCATGTCCATCGAGTCAGTGATGCCACCCAGCCATCTCACTCTCCATCGTCCCCTTCTCCTCCTGCCCCCAATCCCTCCCAGCATCAGGGTCTTTTTCAATGAGTCAACTCTTCCCATGAGGTGGCCAAAGTATTGGAGTTTCAGCTTTAGCATCAGTACTTCCAATGAACACCCAGGACTCATCTCCTTCAGAATGGACTGGCTGGTTCTCCTTGCAGTCCAAGGGACACTCAAGAGTCTTCTCCAACACCACAGTTCAAAATTCTTTGGTGCTCAGCTTTCTTCACAGTCCAACTCTCACATCTATACATGACCACGGGAAAAACCATAGCCTTGACAAGACAGTCCTTTGTTGGCAAAGTAATATCTGTGCTTTTTAATATGCTATCTAGGATGGTCATAACTTTCCTTCCAAGGAGTAAGTGTATTTTAATTTCATGTCTGCAGTCACCATTTGCAGTGATTTTGGAGTCCAAAAAAATAAAGTCTGACACTGTTTCCACCGGATGCCATGATCTTCGTTTTCTGAATGTTGATTTTTAAGCCAACTTTTTCACTCTCTTCTTTCACTTTCATCAAGAGGCTTTTGAGCTCCTCTTCACTTTCTGCCAGAAGGATGGGGTCATCTGCATATCTGAGGTTACTGATATTTCTCCCGGCCATCTTGATTCCAGCTTGTGCTTCTTCCAGCTCAGTGTTTCTCATGATGTANTGCTATTGAGGATGATTATTATTTTCATTAAAAAAATGAAAGTAACAAAAGAAGTGAAAGCTTTCTTTCTCTATTATATTCCTATAGGAAAATAAAAGTTTATTTCAGCTGGTGATTTTGCTCATAAATATGTGTATGCAGTAGTGTCCACAACTATGAAAAATTGCAATGCAGGATTTTCTAGCGATATTTTAGAGCAAATATCCAAAGAATCCTCCCTTTCCTCAAATAGATAATTTCACCATCAATCTATAATTGAGAATAATAAAAAATTAATTTTTTCATCAATTTCTTTTCACAGAAAAGATTAGTGACTAGTGTTTCTTGTTTTTTCCCCTAGCAAAACTAGACAGGATGTTGATAATCTAAAATATTCTCCTTCAAAATATAGTAGACTCATTGCTATTATTGCAAGGCAGCTGCTATTCCCTAAATTTCAACATAATTAAGTAACATTTACATTGTTATCATTTTTCAGGAATTTTAACATTAAATCCAACCTGTACACTGTTTCAAGTTGTGCACTTCACAAAGACACTCTTTGAATGGAATGTAGGAGCTGGAATTTACTTTGCTGTCCTCACCAAATTAGAAGAATAAAATGAGGATATAGTCACACAGAAGATACGTATTTTTAAATTTACACTTTTCCATATGAGCCAGTCATATCCCTTTTCAGTACTATGTATGTTTTTAAAACTGAAGATGCAAGTCATATTAAATATATATATTTTAATGTTGAAATTTAAGGAATAGTATTAATTAAAATATTTGTATGTTCATTTTTAATTTTGATTATAAGTTTCAATTTCCGAGCTTACATTCAGCTGATATTGTACCAGCTTTAAAAGTTTGAAATACTCTGTATGCTTTGGGAAAGAAGAACTGCCCGGGACTTCCCACTATCTTCCCTACTGATCTGGACACCCAGGCCTCCCTCTATGATATCATGGACTTTGTAAATAATCTGAATAGTAAAGGGTTAATTTGTGACTCCCTCCATGGGCAGTCTGGAGGATTCTACTCTAGAGCTATTCTGATTATGTTATTCTAAATGACATCCTGATTCAGAGATTGAAAAAATACAGAGGAACACTGATCAATCAATAAACATTTTTAGAAATTCTTTGCCTTTATTTACGGTACATCATCCATACAAGCATTCTGCTTTGGTCATGTTCAGTTTTCTCAGGCCACATTGTCTAAATTCTAACTTTTCCTTCATATCAGAGTTAAACCAGCCTTCTCATTCATTATCCAACTCTGTCCAAAGGTTAACTTTCTGTAAAAAAAGACTCTGTTTTTGGATGTTTGATTTGAATTCTGCCAAGTTTTAAATCTCATTCTTTCTCTTTCCTCTTTTGCTCCAAATCTGTACAAGCTGGTAAGAAAGCCCAAGAAAAATGTTTGACAACTATAGGAGTTTCAGGTGACCACAAGCCTGGTTTTGTGCTCTGGAACTTGGAATTCTTGTCATGCCCCACTCATTACACAAAGCAAATCTTCTTTCCTGGTTTTCTCGAGTCTCTTTATATATATAGAGAGAGGCCAAAGAGTAGATACAGCACCTCTCATTTCTCTAGTCTTAGCCAAAACACCCTCTATTCTGACAAGTATTTTGTGAACAACCTATGGAGTATCTTCTACTCTCAAGCTGCATAGTTCTGAAACTTATTGACTCCCAGGGTCAAGAAGATACCCTGGAGAATGAAATGCCAATCCACTCTAGTATTCTTGCCTGGGGAATCCCGTGGACAGAGGAGCCTGTTTGTTGGTCTACAGTTCCCAGGGTTGCCAAAGAATCGGGCTTGACTTAATGACTAAAAAGAACAAAAATAATCAAATTTAAAAAGATAAATGAATAACTTATTCTCTATAAAATATCCTCTTGTTTTTCTTCAAAACTCTTATACAAACTTGTAATTACTGTGTTTTTCTATTTATGTGCTTAGAGCCTGTCAAAAAACCTGAAGTAAGATATGGAGGACTATAGTTTTATTATTTACCACTGTGTACTCAGCCAAAAAATAATCCCTACCATATAGCATTGAGTCAATATTTATTTACTGAATAGAATATTTACTGAATTAAATTGTACCTCAAGACAATTTAAAAATAGCTAATATGAACAAATGAAAATAGGTTTTTAATTTTTTCAAAACAATAGAGTTTACATAAGTCGTTCAGTTCAGTTCAGTTGCTCAGTCATGTCCGACTCTGCAACCACATGGACTGCAGCATGCCAGGCCTCCCTGTCCATTACCAGCTCCTGGAGTTTACTCAATGCATGTTCATTGAGTCAGTGATGCCATCCAACCATCTCATCCTCTGTTGTCCCTTTCTCTTCCCACTTTCAATCTTTCCCAACATCAGGTTATTTTCAAATGAGTCAGTTCTTCACATAAGGTTGGCTAAGCACTGAAGTTTCTGCTTCAGCATAAGTCCTTCCAATGAATATTCAGGACTTATTTCCTTTAGGATAGACTGATTGGAAGTCTGTGCAGTCCAAAAGACTCTCAACACCATAGGTACTCTCCACACCAACACCAAAGAATTCTCAACACCTCAGTTTTCTCCAACAGCCCAGTTCAAAGCATCAATTCTTAGGTGCTTAGCTTTACTTATAGTTCAAATTTCATCCATACAAGACTACTGGAAAAACCATAGCTTTGACTGGACAGATATATCTGTTGGCAAAGTAATGTCTCTGCTTTTTAATAAGCTGCCTAGCTTGGACATAACTTTTCTTCCAAGGAGCAAGCATCTTTTATTTCATGGCTACAGTCATCAAGTGGCCTTAGGGAAGCATCACTACAAAGCTAATGGAGGTAATGGAATTCCAGTTGAGCTATCTCAAAACCAAAAACATGATGCTGTGAAAGTGCTGCACTCAATATGTCAGCAAATTAGGAAAATTCAGCAGTGGCCACAGGACTGGCAAAGGTCAGTTTTCATTCCAATCCCAAAGAAAGGCAATGCCAAAGAATGTTCAAGCTACCACATAATTGCACTCATCTCGCATGCTAGTAAAGTAAAGCTCAAAATTCTCCACGCCAGGCTTCAACAGTATGTGAATGTGAAATTCCAGATGTTCAAGCTGGATTTAGAAAAGGCAGAGGAACCAGAGATCAAATTGCCAACTTGTGTTGGATTATCAAAAAAGCAAGACGGTTCTAGAAAAACATCTTCTTTTGCTTTATCGATTATGCCAAAGCCTTTCACTGTGTGGATCACCATGAACTATGGAAAATTCTTAGAGATGGGAGTAGCAGACCATCTGACCTGCCCCCTGAGAAATCTGTATGCAGGTCAGGAACCAACAGTTAGAACTGAACATGGAACAACAGAACTGGTTCCAAATTGGGAAAGGAGTATGTCAAGGCTGTATATTGTCACCCTGTTTATTTAATTTATATGCAGAGTGCATCATGAGAAATGTGGCTTGAGAAAGCACAAGCTGGAATCAAGATTGCCTGGAGAAATATCAATAAACTTATATGCAGATGACACCACCCTGATGGCAGAAGGCAAATAAAACTAAAGAGCCTCTTGAAGAAAGTGAAAGAGGAGAGTGAAAAAGTTGGTTTAAAACTCAACATTCAGAAAACTAAGATCATGGAAACTGGTCCCATCAATTTGTGCCAAATAGATGTGGAAACAGTGGAGTGACAGAGTTTATCTTATTGGGCTCCAAAATCACTGCAGATGGTGACTGAAGGCATGGAATTAAAGACCGTTTACTCCTTGGAAGGAAAGTTAATGACAAACCTAGACAGCATATTAAAAAGCCGAGACATTACTTTGCCAGAAAAGGTATGTCTAGTCAAGGCTATGATTTTTCCAGTAGTCCTGTATGGTTGTGAAATTTGGATTATATAAAAACAGCTGAGCACCAAGGATTTGATGCTTTTGAACTGTGGTGTTGGAGAAGACTCTTGAGATTCCTTTGGAAGGCAAGGAGATCCAACCAGTTCACCCTAAAGGAAATAAGTTCTAAATATTCATTGGAAGGACTGTTGTTGAAGTTTAAACACCAATACTTTGGCCACCTGATGCAAATGACTGACTCATTTGAAAAGATCCTCTTGCTAGGAAAGATTGAGGGCAGGAGGAGAAGGGGACAACAGTTGATGAGATGGTTGAATGGCATCACCGACACAATGGACATGAGTTTGTTTAAGCTCTGGGAGTTGGTGATGGACGGGGAAGCCTGCCATGCTGCAGTCGATGGGATCACGAAGAGTTGGACACAACTGAGTGACTGAACTGAACTGAACAGTCATCAACTGCAGGGATTTTGGAGCCCCAAACCATAAAGTCTATCACTGTTTCCACTGTTCCTCCATCTATTTGCCATGAAGTGATGGGACCAGTTGCCATGGTCTTAATTTTCTGAATGTTGAATTTTAAGCTACCTTTTTAACTCTCCTCTTTCACTTTCATCATTAGGCTCCTTAGTTCATCTTCACCTTCTGCCATCAGAGTGGTATCATCTGCATATCTGAGGTTATTGATATTTCTTCAGGCAATCTTGATTCCAGCTTGTGCTTCCTCCAGCCCAGCATTACTCATAATGCACTCTGCATTTAAATTAAATTAACAGGGTGACAATATACAGCCTTGATATACTCCTTTCCTGATTAGGAGCCAGTTCTGTTGTTCCATGTTCAGTTCTAACTGTTGCTTCCTGACCTGCATACAGATGTCTCAGGGGGCAGGTCAGGTGGTCTGGTATTCACATCTCTAATAATTTTATTGTAATTCACAGACAAAGGCTTTGGCATAGTCAATAAAGCAGAAGTAGATGCTTTTCTGGAACTCTCTCTCTCTTTCTATATGATCCAACGGATTTTGGCAATGAATCAAATAAATGGATTTGATCTCTGGTTCCTCTGCCTTTTCTAAATCCACCTTGAACATCTGGAAGTTCACAGTTCACGTGTTGCTGAAGCCTGGCTTGGAAAGTTTTGAGCATCACTTTACTAGTGTTTGAGATAAGTGCAACTGTGCAGTAGTTTCAGCATTCTTTGTCATTGCTTTTCCTTTGGATTGGAATGAATACTAAGCTTTTCCAGTCCTGTGGCCACTGCTGAATTCTCCAAATTTGCTGAAATATTGAGCACATCACTTTCACAGAATCATCTTTTAGGATTTGAAATAGCTGAACTGAAATTCCATCATCTCCAATAGCTTTGCTCATGGTGATTCTTTCTAAGGCCCACTTGCCTTTGCATTCCAGGATGTCTGGCTTTAGGTGAGTGATCAGACTGTCATAGTTATCTGGGTCATGAAGATCTTTTTGTACAGTTCTTGTGTGTATTACTGCCATTTCTTCTTAATATCTTCTTCTAGGTTCATACATTTTCTGTCTTTTATTGTGCCCATCTTTGTCTGAAATATTCCCTTGGTATCTCTAATTTTCTTGAAGACATTTGTAGTCTTTTCCATTCTATTGTTTTCCTCTATTTCTTTGCACTGATCACTCAGGAAGGCTTTCTTATCTCTCCTTTTATTACTTTGGAACTCTGCATTCAAAAGGGTATATCTTTCCTTTTCTCCTTTGCCTGTCACTTCTCTTCTTTTCACAGGTATTTGTAAGGCCTCTTCAGATGAACATTTTGCCTTTTGGATTCTTTTATTGGGGATGGTACAATGCAGGAACCTCTGTCCATAGTTCTTCAGGCACTCTGTCTGTCAAATTGAATCCCTTGAATTTATTTCTCACTTCCACTGTATAATCATAAAGGGTTTGACTTAGGTTATACCTGAAATTGAAGAAAGTGGGGAAAATGCTAGACCATTCAGTTCAGTTCAGTTCAGTCAGTCAGTCATGTCCAACTCTTGGCAACACCATGAATAGCAGCATGTCAGGCCTCCCAGTCCATCATCAACTCCCAGAGATTACCCAAACTCATGTGCATTGAGTTGGTGATGCCATCTAAACATCAGATCTTCTTTCGTCCCCTTCCCCTCCTGCCCTCACTCTTTCCTGACATAAGGTCTTTTCAAATGAGTCTGCTCTTTGCAAAAGGTGATCAAAATATTGGAGTTTCAGCTTCAACACCAGTCCTTCCAAAGAACACCTGGGACTGATCTCCTTGAGGATGGACCGGTTGGATCTCCTTGCAATCCAAGGGACTCTCAAGAGTCTTCTCCAATACCACACTTCAAAAGCATCAATTCTTCAGCACTCAGCTTTCTTTATAGTCCAAATCTCACATCCATACATGACTACTGTAAAACCATAGCCTTGACTAGACAGACCTTTGTTGACAAACTAATGTCTCTGCTTTTTATTATGCTGCCTAGGTTTGTCATAACTTTCCTTCCAAGGAGTAAGCGTCTTTTAGTTTCGTGGCTGCAATCACAATCTGCAATGATTTCGGAGCCCCCCAAAACAAAGTCTCTCACTCTTTCCATTGTTCCCCCATCTATTTGACATGAAGTTATGGGACCAGATGCCACGATCTTAGTTTTATGATTACTGAGTTTTAAGCCAGTTTGTTCACTCTCCTCTTTCACTTTCATCAAGATGCTCTTTAATTCTTCATTTTCTGCCATAAGGGTGCTGTCATCTGCACATCAGAGGTTATTGATATTTCTCCTGGAAATCTTGATTCCAGCTTGTGTTTCATCCAGCCCAGCATTTCTCATGATGCACTCTGCATATAAGTTAAATAAGCAGGATGACCATATACAGCCTTTGACGTACTCCTTTTACTATTTGGAACCAGTCTATTGTTCCATGTAAAGTTCTAACTGTTGCTTCCTGACCCTCATACAGGATTCTCAAGAGGCAGGTCAGGTGGTCTGGTATTTCCATCTCTTTCAGACTTTTCCACAGTTTACTATGATCCACACAGTCAAAGGCTTTGACATAATCAATAAAGCAGTAATAGATGTTTTTCTGACTCTCTTGCTTTTTCAATGATCCAGTGGGATTTGTTGTAGGTCATAGCTGAATGGTCTAGTAGTTTTCCCTACTTTCTTCAATTTAAGTCTCAATTTTGCAATAAGGATTTAATGATCTGAGCCACAGTCAGCTCCTGGTCATGTTTTTGCTGATGATATAGAGCTTCTCCATCTTTTGCTGAAAAGAATATAATCAGTCTTATTTCACTGTTGACCATCTGGTGATGTCCATGTGCAGAGTCTTCTCTTGTGTTGTTGGAAGAAGGTGTTTGCTATGACCAGTGTGTTCTCTTGCAAAACTCTACTAGCCTTTGCCCTGCTTCATTCTGTACTCCAAAGCCAAATCCCTTATAATTATACAGTGTCAGTGAGAAATAGATTTAAGAGACTAGATCTGATAGACAGAGTGCCTGATGAACTATAGACTGAGGTTCTTGACATTGTATAGGAGACAGGAATCAAGAACATCCCCCAAAAAAAGAAATGCAAAAAAAGTAAATGGCTGTCTGAGGAGGTCTTAGAAATAGCTATCAAAAGATGAGAGGTGAATAGCAAAGGAGAAAAGGAAAGATATACTCATTTGAATTCAGATTTCCAAGGAATAGAAAGGACAGATAAGAAAGTCTTCCTCAGTGATCAATGCAAAGAAATAGAGGGAAACAACAGAATAGGAAAGTTAGAGTTCTCTTCAAGAAAATTGGAGATATCAAGGGAACATTTCATGCAAAGATGGGCTCAATAAAGGACAGAAATGGGATGGACCTAACAGAAGCAGAAGACATTAAAAAGAGGTGGTAAGAATACACAGAAGAACTGTACAAAAAAGATCTTCATGACCCAAATAATCACAATGGTGTGGTCACTCACCTAGAGCCAGACACCCTGGAATGTGAAGTCAAGTGGGCCTTAGGAAACATCACTATGAACAAAGCTAGTGGAGGCAATGGAATTCCAGTTGAGCTATTTCAAATCCTAAAAGATGATGCTGTGAAAGTGTTGCACTCAATATGTCAGCAAATTTGGAAAACTCAGCAGTGGCCACAGGACCGGAAAAGTTCAATTTTCATTCTAATCCCAAAGAAAGACAATGCTAAAGAATGCTCAGACTAACACACAATTGCATTCATCTCACATGCTAGTAAAATAATGCTCAAAATTCTCCAAGCCAGGCTTCAGCAATATGTGAACCATTAACTCCAAGATGTTCAAGCTGGTTTTAGAAAAGGTAGAGGAACCAGAGATCAAATTGCCAACATCTGCTGGATCATTGAAAAAGCAAGAAAGTTCCAGAAAAACATCTATTTCTGCTTTATTGATTATGCCAAGGCCTTTGACTGTGTGGATCACAGCAAACTGTGGAAAATCCTGAAAAAGATGTAAATACCAGACCTCCTAACCTGCTTCTTGAGAAACCTGTATTCAGGTCAGGAAGCAAAAGTTAAAAGTGGACATTGACAAAACACTTGTTCCAAATAGGAAAAGGAGTATGTCAAGGCTGTATATTGTCACCCTTCTTATTTAACTTATATGCTGAGTACATAATGAGAAACCCTTAGCTGGATGAAGCACAAGCTAGAATCAAGATTGCCAGGAGAAGTATCAGTAAACTCAGACATGTAGATGATAGCACCCTTAAGGCAGAAAGTAAAGAAGAACTAAAGAGCTTCTAATGAAGGTGAAAGAGAAGAGTGAAAAAGTTGCCTTAAGGCTCAACATTCAGAAAACTAATTCATGGCATCCAGTCCCATCACTTCATGGCAAACAGATTGGGACAGAGTACCTGACTTTATTTTGGCTCCAAAATCACTGCAGATGGTGATTGCAGCCATGAAATTAAAAAAACACATACTCCTTGGAAAGAAAGTTATGACTAACCTAGACAGTATATTACAAAGCAGAGACATTACTTTGACAACAAAGGTCTGTCTATTCAAGGCTGTGGTTTTTCCATTAGTCATGTATGGATGTGAGAGTTGGACTATAAAGAAAGCTGAATGCAGAATGGTGCTTTTGAAATACAGTGTTGGAGAAGACTCTTGAGAGTCCCTTGGACTTCAAGGAGATCCAACCAGTCCATCCTAAAGGAGATCAGTCCTAGGTGTTCATTGCTAGGACTGATGTTGGAGCTGAAACTCCAATACTTTGACCACCTGATGCACAGAGCTGATTGATTTGAAAATACCCTGATGCTGGGAAAGAGTGAGGGCAGGAGGAGAAGGGGACAACAGAGGATGAAATGGTTGGATTGCATAACCGATTGAATGGACATTAGTTTGGGTAAACTCCAGGATTTGGTGATGGATACTGAGGCCTGGCATGCTGCTGTTCATGGCTCTCAAAGAGTCGGACAAGACTGAGTGATGAACTGAAGTGAATCATCTATGGTCTATGCCCCACAAGAGACTGACCCAGACTTGCCTGTGAGTTTCCCAGAGTTTCTGGTGGAGGTGTGGGTTTGCACTAAATGTAGCAGTGCTTGCCTGGGACCTTTTGAAGGAAGTGGCCATTTTCTTCAAAACCTCCACCATAGATTGAAAGTGAAAGAAAGTGAAGTCACTCAGTCATATCTGTCTCTTTGTGACCCCATGGACTGTAGCCCACCAGGCTCCTCCGACCATTCCAGGCTCCTCCAACCGTAGGATTCTCCAGGCAAGAATACTGGAGTGGGTTGCCATTTTCTTCTCCAGAGGATCTTCCTGACCCAGGGATTGAACCCAGGTCTCCCACATTGCAGGCAGAGGCTTTAACCTCTGAGCCATCAGGGAAGCCCGAGTTTGGCCCACCATAGTTTGGCCCCAGGTAAATAATAGCCAGTGAAGACAGCCCCACCCATCAAGAGAAAATTGGATTAAAATTTTACTAATCATGGCTCCACCCATCAGAACAAGACTCAGAACATAAGGCTATCAGTTCAGTTTGGTTCAGTCGCTCAGTTGTGTCTGACTCTTTGCCACCCCATGAATCGCAGCACACCAGGTCTCCCTGTCCATCACCATCTCCCAAAGTTCACTCAGACTCATGTCCATTGAGTCAGTGATGCCATCCAGCCATCTCATCCTCTGTCGTCCCCTTCTCCTCCTGCCCCCAATCCCTCCCAGCATCAGAGTCTTTTCCAATGGAGTCAACTCTTCGCATGAGGTGGCCAAAGTACTGGAGTTTCAGCTTTAGCATCATTCCTTCCAAAGAAATCCCAGGGTTGATCTCCTTCAGAATGGACTGGTTGGATCTCCTTGCAGTCTTCTCCAACACCACAGTTCCAAAGCGTCAATTCTTCAGCGCTCAGCCTTCTTCACAGTCCAACTCTCACATCCATACATGACCACAGGAAAAACCATAGCCTTGACTAGACGGACCTTAGTCGGCAAAGTAATGTCTCTGCTTTTGAATATGCTATCTAGGTTGGTCATAATATAGCTATGAACATTTACCACCCATGGGGCAGATGTCTGATGGCATGATTAGCTCAGTGAGTGAGACCACACTTTGTGGAGTGATTCATGCTTCATGGAGTAAGTCTCATTCTCTCCGCCTCCTTCTTTCTCTCTGTCTTTCTCTCTTCCTTGTTATGTATAATGAGGAACTCAATAGAAAGAAAGAGAAGTCACTCAGTCATGTCCAAAGCTTTATGACGCTATGGACTGTAGCCCACCAGGCTCCTCTGTCCATGAGATTCTCCAGGCAAGAATACTGGAGTGAGTTGCCATTTCCTTCTCCAGGAGACCTTCCAGACCCAGGGATTGAACCCAGATCTCCCACATTGTAGGCAGATGTTTTACCATCTGAGCCACCAGGGAAGGCCTGGTAAGGGTTTAATATTTTGAGGAATTCAATATTTTACTTCAGTTCTGCTTTATAAATGTTTTTCAAATGAGGATGTCCTTCAATCCTTCTTAACGTAAGGTCTAGATTACTTGTCTTCTGGATTGTTTAAATGGTTACCTAATTGATCTAACTTACTAAATACAGTCAGAGCCCTCTGATACACCGTTCATAGTTTTGCTAAACTTCCTATTGTAAATTACATTATATCTTCTATTTAAAATTCTTTAATGATTCACCATATTTACATTACTTTTTACTTCACTTGTTCCATTTTTTACTTTATCTGACTTTTATGACTGGTCAAATAAAGTTGCTTGTACCTCTGATAATAAAACACAAAATTACATTTTTAATTGATAATGTCAAATTATCATTGAAAATTACATTTAGTGTTATTTCTTTTTAACAGGATACCATTTTTCCCAGGCTAATTTCAATGGCTCCCCATTATGTCCCCAATAATTAACTCTATCAAACCCCAAATCTTATCTAATGAAAATGCTATTTTGCTATCTTGTCTTATTCTTAATTTTTATACAGCACAGTATTNTCTGGGGGAGAGAGAGAGAGGGAGAGGGTGGGATGAGATGGGAGAATGGCATTGAAACATGTATACTATCAAGTAACAAACGAATCGCCAGTCGATATCCGATGCAGGATGCAGGATGCTTGGGACTGGTGCAAGGGGAGGACCCAGAGAGATGGTATGGGGTGGGAGGTGGGAAGGGATTCATGTTTGGGAATGCTTGTACACTCGTGGTGAATTCATGTCAATGTTTGGCAAAAGCAATACAGTAATGTAAAGTAAACTAAAGTTAAAATAATAATTTCAAAAAATTAAAAAAAAAAAAAACGAAAGAAAAAAGTAGCTCCATTCTGTGCAGCTGGAGAAAGCCCACATGCAACTAGAGAAGACCCACCATAGCCAAATAAATAAATTAAAAAAAGAAAAGAAAAGAAAACACAGCATCTGTCTAATGTGGCCTGATGTCTTTTGCAGATTATTTGGTCTGAATCTATTCCTCTCTCCTGGTGAGATATTTAAAATAGCTGAACAAGTTTATCTTATGGCTTAAAGGTAAAGTTTTCATCAGTTCATGGCAAATAGGTGGGGAAACAATGGAAACAGTGACAGACTATTTTTGGGAGGCTCCAAAATCACTGCAGACGGTGACTGCAGCCATGAAATTAAAAGACACTTGCTCCTTGGAAGAAAAGCTATGCCCAAACTGGAAAGCATATTAAAAAACAGGGACCTTACTATGCCAGCAGAGATCCATACAGTCAAAGCTATGGTTTGTCCAATAGTCATGTATGGATGTGAGAGATGGACTGTAAAAAAGACTGAGTGCCAAAGAATGGATGCTTTCAAGCTGTAGTGTTGGGAAAGACTGTTGAAAGTCCCTTGGACTGCAAGGAAATCAAACCAATCAATCCTAAAGTAAATCTACCCTGAATATTCATTGGAAGACCTGATTGTGAGGCTCCAATATTTTGGTTACCTGATGCAAGAGCCAATTAATCGGAAAAGATCCTGATGCTGGGAAAGATAGAAGGCAGTAGGAGAAAGGGACAACAGAGGACCAGATTTTTGGATGGCATCACTGACTCAATGGACATGAATTTGAGTAAGCTCTGGGAGATGATGAAGGACAGGGAATTTGGACATGCTGCAATCCACGGGGTCACAAAAAGTTGGACATGACTGAGTGACTGAACAACAACATTTTCATTATATGAAAAGACAGAAGTAAGGAATTGATATTTGTTATTTATAACATTAAGTAGAAGGCTTTCCAGATGGCTCTAATGGTAAAGAATCCACCTGCCAATGCAGGAAATGCAAGAGACATAGGTTGGGTTTGATTCCAGGGTCAGGCATATCCTCTGGAGTAGAAAATGGGAACCCACTCATATGAGTTTTCAAATTTACTTTGATTCTGAGATTTCTTAATTAATATTTACTTCAGAAAGATGTGAGAAATTAAAATGTGTGATCTAAAAGCTTATTAATAAAATAAAATATTTTATTCTGGCGAAGTTTAGGTCAGTTGTTGAGAAAAAAAGAGTTAAGAAAATGAATATAAAATGTAAAAAAGAAAAACAA
>SJYQ01000616.1:128264-138704 GCA_006410935.1 Redunca redunca | reverse complement strand
GCATCAAATCGAGAACCAATATTATGGCAGTGGAAAAAAGAATAATAACAAAAAGTATAACAGTAAATGGAGTGTGACTTCTACAAAATATGTCTAAAAATATGTGCATAACTTGATCACAGACACATGAAACAATTTCAAATACTCTTAGCACTACCTCTTATTACAATCATTGCTATGTCTACCAGTTCTGGCAGACTTGACAATCTGAGATAACTTTGCTTCTTGTTCATTCAATGTGCATTTCATTTCCTCTTCCTGGGATTCTTTGATGATTTGGGGTGATATGAGCATTGGAAAGGAGCTAACAATTTTTCTAATGCTAGAGAGAGTTGAAGCAAGTTCAGTGTGGCTGAGTTGTAAGAGGGACAGGATGTGAGATAACAGAAAAAAGTGAAAACCAAGTTATGGAAGACATGGACATGGCTGTTACAATATTTAATTAAACCTTCTTTTAAGGATATTAGGAAGTCTCTGGACAGTATAAGAAATTGTGGTATGCTGAACTTTGCATTTATGCAAATCACTGCAGCTGCAGGATGATGTACTAAAGACAAGATGGTCATTATGAAGCTATTAGCATAGCTCACATGGGTCAAGAAGGTGAAGTAGAGAATGGTGATAGCACTAGAGATGAAATTATGTAGACAAATTTGAAAGATATGTAGGAAAAGTAAAGAATAGTGACCAGAGAAAGATGGAGCACCAGAGTAAAACAAAATGACTTTCTAAAATTGGGGCTGAAATGACAGTGTGAGCCTTCTCAGTATCCCTTAAGGATTCCCTAATGATTTGGGCAGGAAAAATGGGGTAAACCCATGGTTGCAGTAATCAGATGGGATAAAAGATTTGATCATTTTTATTCAAGTATTTTATTCAAATATTTAAAAATTAATTTTTAAGAATTAGAATTTGCAGGACATCTTTGATATCCTTCCTCAAACATGACCACACAAACTGTTTATTTTTACCAAAAGAAACAAATGAAACTGAATAGCTTTTCCATATGCTTTCTCAAGGTGTTTTTTTTTTTTTTTCCTTTTTACACTTATCATCAAGGCACAACCAACATTTTAAATGAATAAGTGTGTATTTTTGGTCCTATTAATGACCAGGTGGTGTTCCATTTGACAATTAGATCATTGCCCATGCTAAGTGTCTAGTCTTTCCTAAGGATAAATGTCTAGAAATAACATTTTTATGTAAAAATCTTCATTGAAAATTTTAATATATATTTTAAAATTCATGTTGGTATTGTATTCAATTCAGAATAAATAAACTTATTTATTCTAGCAGAGCATTGTTCACTGTTTATTAAGAAGCATCAAGAAATTAAAAGAAAAATGATCTGGGTGAGAATTCTACCTCTCACTTATTATTCTACCTCTCACTTTGCTTTGGAATTTTTAAGAAAAACTTTTAGAACATTGTTATTCTCATCTGATTGCTATAAAGATTACATGAGACAAGCATGAACTGTGCAAATCAGACACCATAATGCTCCTAATGGATTTTCTGTAAACATTAACATTATTGTGGACAGTGTAAGATAGTATAACTTTCCTACCTCCCCGACCCAAAATAAATAAATGCATAAAATAATAATTATTATTATTTAAAATCTGGCCATGAAATCAGCAACTCTTACTAGATAAGATTAAAAGTAATTTTCAAATTTAAAAATATAGAAAGGTCTTTTTTTCCATTTCTTTCTTTATACCATTGCATTTCAATTTAATTGTACATTAACAGTAACTGATAAATATAGGAGAACAATAAATTATTTAGGGTACCATTTTGGCTGAAAACAATCTCACTAAAAATTGTCTTAAATAGTGTGGGGTTTGTTTTCTCTATTAGCATTCCAAACATTAATAAATAAGGTCTAGAATAATACCTGTATGGCATTAAAGATCCAGCGTTTTTTCATTTACTTTTTGCTTATCTTTAGTATCCATCCATCGATTTTTATCTTTTTTTCCCATCATCCAAAAAGGCACATTACCATATGTGTATTTCTGCTAGCAGGAATGGATAAGAAGTAAAACATTGATTCTTTTTTTCTTTTAAGGTTACATGAATGCTAGGTTGCTTCTATTGTGTCCTACTCTTTGTGACCCCATGGGCTGTAGCCTGCCAGGCTCCTCTGCCCATTGGATTCTGGAATACTGATGTGGGTTGCCATGCCCTCCCCTAGGGAATCTTCCTGAGCCAGGGATCAGCCCCACATCTCTAATGTCTCCTGTATTGGCAGGAGGAATCTTTACCACTATCACCACCTGGGAACCTAGGAAGCCCCTTTTAAGGGTAGAACAATATAATTGCCTACAGCATCTCCAGTTCATCCCAATGGCCAGATCGTAGCTACATGATTTACTAGTAAGACAGTCTTTACTTGGATATTCATGTGTTCACCCTCAGCTAACAATTCTATTGCCATACAAGAATGAGAAAATAAATGTCATAGAATAATTCACCATCTCAGCTAAGGTGATGAACATAATCTAAAAATCTAGGGTTGCTATGAGTGTATCACTGTTAGTGTTGACAATTTTATTAGTCTCAATAAAAATGGAAGGTGTATATGTGTTTTTCTAAATCCAAAATTGTTTTCATGCTTATTTATTTATTTCATGCAAAGATGAATTTTACAGTAGATTCCCATTATTTAAGATGTTTTAATCAAATATATATATGTTTATGCATTTACATATGGCATGTGATATGTATTATACACACAGATGTACATAAAAGATGCATTTATGGCTTGAGTAATGAGCGGGTTAATTTAAACAAATTCAGCATGATATCACATAGTATCACAGAAAATGATACAAAATAAGCAAAATTTTGGAAAAACAGAATTCGACACTTGATATTCTGTATCACCAGATACAGATACTTGATATTCTGTATCATGTTAAGTGATGGTGTGATCACTCACCAAGAGCCAGATACCCTGAAATGTGAAGTTAAGTGGGCCTTAGGAAGTATCTCTATGAACAAAGCCAGTGGAGGCGATGGAATTCAAGTTAAGCTATTTCATCCCCTAAAAGATGATGCTGTGAAAGTATTGCCCTCAATATGACAGCAAATTTGGAAAACTCAGCAGTGGCCACAGGACTGGAAAAGGCTAGTTTTCATTCCAATCCCAAAGAAAGGCAACGCCAAAGAATGCTCAAACTACTGCACAATTGTACTCATCTCACACACTACTAAAGTAATGCTCAACATTCTCCAGGTCAGGCTTCAGCAATACATGAACCTTGAACTTCCAGATGTTCAAGCTGTTTTTAGAAAAAGCAGAGGAACCAGAGATCAAATTTCCAACATCCACTGGATCATGGAAAAAGGAAGAGAGTTCCCGAAAAACATCTATTTTTTCTTTATTGACTACGCATGAACTGTACATGGAACAACAGAATGGTTCCAAATAGGAAAAGGAGTAGGTCAAGGCTGTATATTGTCACCCTGCTTATTTAACTTACATGCAGAGTGCATCATGAGAAATGCTGGGCTGGAGGAAGCACAAGCTGAAATCAAGATAACTAGGAGACATATCAATAACCTCAGATAGGCAGATGACAACACCCTTCTGGCAGAAACTGAAGAGGAACTAAAAACCCTGTTGATGAAAGTGAAAGATAAGAGTGAAAAAGTTGGCTTAAAGCTCAACATTAAAAAAAGTGAGATCATGGCATCTGGTCCCATCACTTCATGGCAAATAGATGGGGAAACAGTGGGAACAGTGTCAGACTTTATTTCCTGGGCTCCAAAATCACTGCAGATGGTGATTTCAGCCATGAAATTAAAAGACTGTTACTCCTTGGAAGGAAAGTTATGACCAACCTAGACAGCATATTAAAAAGCAGAGACATTACTTTGTCAGCAAAGGTCCATCTAGTCAAAGCTATGTTTTGTTTTGGTTTGGTTTTAAAAAGCAGAGTCCAAAAGAAGCAATTCTACATCACTCCACTTTCTTTATAGTCCAATTCTCACAGCCATACCTGACTACTGGAAAAACCATAGCTTTGACTAGTCTGACCTTTGTTGGCAAAGTAATTTCTCTGCTCTTTAATATGCTGTCTAGGTTGGTCATAGCTTTTCTCCCAAGGAGGAATTGTCTTAATTTCATGGCTGCACTCACCATTTACAGTGATTTTGGAGCCCAAGAAAATAAAGTCTGTCCCTGTTTCCATTGTTTTTCCATCTATTTGCCATGGAGTGGTGGGACCAGATGCCATAATCTTAGTTTTTTGAATGTTGAGTTTAAAGCCAACTTTTTCGCTCTCCTCTTTCACTTTCACCAAGAAGCTCTTTAGTTCCTCTTCACTTTCTGCCATAAGTGTGGTATAATCTGTATATCTGAGGTTATTGATATTTCTCCAGGCACTCTTGATTTCAGCTTGTGCTCCATCCAGCATGGCATTTTGCTTGATGTATTCTGCATATAATTTAAATAAGCAGGGTGACCATATACAGCCCTTACATATTCAATTTCCAATTTGGAAACAGTCCATTGTTCCATGTCTGGTTCTAACTATTCTTGACCTACATACAGATTTCTCAGGAGGCAGGGCAGGTAGTTTGGTATTCCCAACTCTTGAAGAGTTTTTCACAGTTTGTTGTGATCTACACAGTCAATGCATTGGCATAATCAATAAAGCAGAAATAGATGTTTTTCTGGTTTTCTCTTGCTTTTTCTATGATCCAACGAATGTTTGAAATTTCATCCCTGGTTCCTCTGCCTTTTCAAAATCCAGCTTGAACCTCTGGAAGTTCATGGTCCACATACTGTTGAATACTGGCTTGGAGAATTTTGAGCATTACTTTGCTAGCGTGTGAGATTAGTGCAATTGTGTGGTAGTTTGAACATTCTTTGACACTGCGCTTCTTTGGGATTTGAATGTAAACTGATTTTTCCCAGTCCTGTGGCCACTGCTGAGTTTTCCAGATTTGCTGGCATATAGACATCATATTAAAAAGCAGAGACATAACTTTGCCAACAAAGGTCCATCTAATCAAAGCTATGGTTTTTCCTGTAGTCATGCATGGATGTGAGTGTGGGACCATAAAGAAAGTAAGTACGAAGAGCTGATGCTTTTGAACTGTGGTGCTGGAGAAGACTCTTGAGAGTTCTTTGGACAGCAAGGAGATCAAACCAGTCAATCCTAAAGGAAATAAGTCCTGAAATCTCATTGGAAGTTCTGATGCTGTAGCTGAATCTCCAATACTTTGATCACCTGATGCGAAGATATGACTCATTGGAAAAGACCCTGATGCTGGGAAAAATTGAAGGCAGAAGGAGAAGGGGACAACAGAGGATGAGATGGTTGGATGACATAACTGACTCAATGAACATGAGTTTGAGCAAGCTCTCAGACTTTGTGATGGACTGGGAAGCCTGGCATGCTGCAGTCCATGGGGTCTCAAAGAGTCAGACACAACTGAGCAACTGAACTGAACTGAACTAATCATTGGCTACTCAGCAAATGGAACATGGACAGCTGTTCTCTTTTTGTCTTTACTCTGGGGCCACATGGCCTTGGTTCTTTTTGCTCTTTTTTCAGTCTTATCTCCACACACCACTTTCCTCTGCAATATTCTTATTTTCCGCACTGGTTACTGTGTTGGCATGTGACTTAAAGAAGTAATATCGTTGCCTTAAAAATCCTCTGTGCTCAGTTGCCTCAGTCAGATCAGACTATTTGCAACCCATGGACTGTAACCCACAAGGTTCCTCTGTTCATAGGATTCTCCAGACAAAAATACTGGAGTGGGTTGTCATTTCCTCTTCCAGTAGATCTTCCCCATCCAGGGATTGAAACCACATCTCCTATGTCTCCTGACTAGCTTTCTGTTTCTTACCTCCGAATCTCTGTAATATTTGGTTAGATATTATGAATTGAATCATTCAAAATAAAGTCTTGATTCTTTTCTCAATTTTCTTTCTGTACTATGGAGACCAAAAAGTCAAGAAAATCATTTCTCACTTACTTTTAAGAACTGTCATGTGACATATTTATGCCCCATGAAACACAAAGTAAAGTGTGATGGGAATTTATTTTTTGGGAAAAAAAAATCTTGGAAAAGTGTCATTTCTTCCTCTTTTTAACTGAAATGCAAATATAATGCTAGAGGGAGAGCAGCTGCAAACATTTCTAAGGTATTAATTCCTCTCAGTTTGAAACAAGAGTTTATCCATAAATCAGTCATGTATTGCTAGAGAACTAAACTCATAATACATAGGGTCTCCTAATTCAGTTTCTACACAGAAAGGAAATGGATGTGAGTAGAAAAATGATGATTGTAACTAGTAAAGTTCACAGCCCATGATAACTTTTCCTTGATCACTGCAGATAGTGTGATTACTTACAGGTTTGCAAATAAGAAAAATGAAATTNTTACTGAGACCTGATAATATTCCAGATACTATGCATATTAACTTGGTCCTTGTCTTGAAATAATTCAAATTTATATCCTTAATGATAATATATTACACATATTTTATTGTTAATAGGGTTAGTTAATATAAAGTAATTCACTCTATCTGCATATCAGAATAATTTCTGTAGAAATGATGTGTTTGAATTGATTTTCTAAGATGTTGAGAATCATGAGATAAAGTGTTTGGGTCAGGAGAAGGCCCAGGGAAAACATCCTAAGCAAAAGCCATAAAATGAACACGGTTAAGTGACCTGAATTTTCTCTGTGTGATAAATAACTAGTATTTAGTTTATTTTCCTCTACATTAGGCTGAAAGTTAGGGAATGACAGAAGATCAGCCTGGAAAATTAGACTGATCCTAGACTGCAGAAGTACTTGATGGTATTATGTAGATGGTGGTTGTGGTTTAGTTGCTAATTATGTCCAACTCTTGTGACCCATAGACTGTAGCCTGCCAGGTTCCTCTGTCCATGGGATTCTCCCAGCAAGAATACTGGCATGGGTTGCCATTTCCTTCTCTAGGGGATCTTCCTGGCCCAGGGATTGAAATCAGGTCTCCTGCATTGCAGGCAGATTCTTTACCAACAGCTATGAGAGACTAAACCACCACATTAGGAGGGTTAGTTAGCTCCTTTACTATAGGCAATGAACATAAAAGATATGAGTAGATCTAAGCTTTTACAGTGTGATTCTCTCACAACTCAATCAGTAAAGAATCTGTCTGCAATGCAGGAGACCCACATTCTATCCCCGAGCCAGGAGGATGCCCTGGAAAAGGAAATGGCAACCCACTCCTTTATTCTTGTCTGTGAAATCCCGTGGACAGAGGAGCCTGGCAGGCTACAGTCCATGGGGTCACAAGAGTCAGACAGGGCTTAGCAACAAAATCACCACCAGCAGCTTTTATAAGAGACCTGTGTAATCATTTGCTCTCAGTTTCATTTACCCCTTCACAACTGCTCTTCTTGGCAGTTCAGTGGGGATGGTTTGCTTTCCCTATAGTCCTGTGTCTGTTGACTTCTAACTAGGTTCAGTCAATATAAGATAATTGTAGATATGGGGAAGAAAGAAACTTTAAAGAGCAAGTGTTTATCACATACTGTTTTCCTTAGACAACATCCTTGGTTAGGAGCATCTTTTCTATATATTCACCTCCCATTAAACACAGGCTGAACTTCCAAGGTCCCCACTTCTGACATCTGCTCTGATTCCATCGATGACTAGGACATGTAACCCCTTGAAGGTGTTGTCACCTCCACCTCCTTCACTTTCTTTAGTCCTAAGACTGGTAAGAGCCTCCTGTAGTTAAGACAGAGATTTATTCATTATCATCTAGTTGCCCCTTTCCTCTTATAAATTGTTGGAATTAAGTTCTAATATTAAATTCCTTCTGTTGAATTACCTGGCATGAGTTGGTTTATCTGGATGTACTTTGGTTAAAAAATATACAGATAGCTCTGAAAAGAAATATATTGAAAATCATTTACTATCACTTTTAAATACTTTCAAATTAATAGTATAATAAGCAACTTATTACATGAACTTGCCATCATGGGAATGACCTCAAAGTCAAATTGGGGTATTTAATCAATAGAAGTTAAAACAAGGATTTATTCATCTCTTTACCAATTTCTTGATTAAAGTCTATTTACAGTCTAAGTTATTTAAGTTACTAGGAAAATGTCAGTACAAACAACAAAATAAACTATCTTATTTTTCCATTTTCTTCTTTGTATGTATTTCTTTTCCACATCAATCCACTTTTTACAGGTATCCAAAAAAAGCTCGAGAAAGCTGTTTATAATTTGAAAACTTTAAGTCATTAAAAATTTAATGGTTCAGTGGTTAAAACAGACAAGTGTTTCAAGCTCACCTGGCTTGGTTTTCAAGACAAAAAGTTTGTCCCAGTTTCAATGCAGGTATAATATAAACACATCAGTAGTGACAATATATTTTATGCCTATCTTTTAAGTCATTGTTATCACCAATGTATTTACAAAGCAGATTTAGAAATTTTCCTACAGAGAAGGCAGGTGAAGTTGATATGCAGCAGGAAGAAAATAATTTGCTCAAAGGTAAGTAACACAATCTATTTTAAAACAGAATTTATGCTAATCAATCGATTTTTATTAATATTTATTAATTTAATTATTAAAAGCTCATTTATAAATATTTCACATATTTCGGAGTACTTATATTAGTCTTTATTTTAAAAAAACTATATTTGACTGTTTTGAAAGTTAGTACTGTTTTCTTAAAAATACTTATCAGTTCCTTAGAAAATCAGACGGTTCCTCTCTGTTAGTAACAAATGTTCTTTCATATTATCTGAAGAAAGATGTCTAATGTGAGATCAATATAGAGTTTGAAGAGATAGAGCAATGGATAAATTTATCGTCATAAACTTTATGAAACTGTTTATTGATAAATATAACCCTTTAAATTTCATAAATTTTACTGAGGTATAGTTGATTTACAATAGTGTGCTAATTTCTTCTGTACAGCAAAGTGACTCCATTATACACACATATATATGTGTGTTCTTTTTTTCATATTCTTTTCCATTCAAGTTTACAACAAGATATTGAAACCAGTTCCCTGTACCAAAAAACAGGACCTGGTTGTTCATCCATCCTATATATACTAGTTTCCATCTGCTAATTCCAAGCTCCTAACCTTTCCCTCTTCCACTCCACTCCTTGTTGGCAGCCACAAGTCTATTCTCTATACCTGTGAGTTTGTTTCTATTTCATAGATATGCTCATTCATGTTGTATTTTAAATTTCACATGTAAGTGATGACATATGGTATATGTCTTTCTCAATCTGATTTACTTCACTTAGCATATGGTAATCTCTAGGTCCATCCATGCTACTACAAATGACATTGCTTCATTATTTTTTACAGCTGAGCAATATTCATATATATATATAAAACATCTTCTTTCTCCATTCATTTTTTGATGGACATTTAGGCTGTTTCTATGACTTACTTAGACTTCTTAAACAATGATTCTATGAACATAGGGGTGCATGTATTTTTTTGAATTATAGTTTGGTGTGAATATATGCCAAGGGGTGGGATTGCTGGATCATATGGTAACTCATTTTTAGTTTTTGAAGAGCTTTCTTCAGTTCAGTTCAGTTCAGTCGCTCAGTCGTGTCTGACTCTTTGCGACCCCATGAATCGCAGCACGCCAGGCCTCCCTGTCCATCACCATCTCCCTGAGTTCACTCAGACACACGTCCATCGAGTCCATGACGCCATCCAGCCATCTCATCCTGGGTCGTCCCCTTCTCCTCCTGCCCCCAATCTCTCCCAGCATCAGAGTCTTTTCCAATGAATCAACTCTTCGCATCAGGTGTCCAAATTACTGGAGCTTCAGCTTCAGCATCATTCCTTCCAAAGAAATCCCGGGGCTGATCTCCTGTAGAATGGACTGGTTGGATCTCCTTAGGATCTTCTCCAACACCACAGTTCAAACGCATCAATTCTTCAGCGCTCAGCCTTCTTCACAATCCAACTCTGATTGTTTTCCATAATGGTTGTACAAATTTACATTCTTACCAACACTATAAGAGTGTTCATTTTAATCCATACCCTCACCAACACTGAAATATAATTTTAAAAGTATCTCAGTGATTAATTTCATTTCTTAAATTAATATTAATTCCAAAACACACAATAAGATATTATATATTTTTGTCAGGTATCCTTTAGCTTTCTGGGTCTGTCAGTTAAGTTTCAAGACTGACTTTGAAAAAAATATTTAAATACTCCAAATATTTCCAAACATTTCCTTTATACACTCCAAAAATGACTGTGTTGCTTGATTGAAAAATGCCTCAGGCATGTGACTTCTCACTTGGCCTCTGTAATTTGTTTGAGATGATAATAGCATTGACTGACCCTCAGAGTATTTTCATTTTTAACTTTATTTTTTCAATATTAATAATGAAATAATGGTGATTTTTCATATATAATAATTATATT
>SJYQ01000616.1:107535-128180 GCA_006410935.1 Redunca redunca | reverse complement strand
AGATATGTCCTCCTGCCTTAAATCTGGTAAACTGTATACCAATAAAAAGAGAAAAGCTTAACTGACATACTATGGGTTGCCAAAATATGTTCTATAAACATAAAAGCTCATATTAAACTGCTGTACACACACATAGCTGTATCTGTGTCTACTTAGTATGTATATGGTGGGCGAGTGTGTTTGTGCATGTGTGCAATTTACATGCTATTCAATTTTTGTTTCCAGATCAGTTTACTCTCTTTAAATTTTAAATCCAAAATATATACAGTATGTCCTTTACCTCCCATGCAGATTATAAAAGCATTTTACACTCTGTTAATGCTATCTATAGCAGTCAATCCTATTTACAAAACTTTACAGAACTAAGAATTTTCATTTTAATTCAGTATTTCACTAACAACGTTATCAGACTATTTTAGTGATGAGAGTTGCCTTGCCCTTCCTTTGCTCAAATGATTTAAAAAATGACAGCTAACAAAATAGAAAGCCCAGAGATAAACCCACACTCCTATGGACACCTTATCTTTGATAAAGGAGGCAAAAATATACAATGGAGTAAAGACAATCTCTTTAACAAGTGGTGCTGGGAAAATTGGTCAACAACTTGTAAAAGAATGAAACTAGATGACTTTCTAACACCACACACAAAAATAAACTCAAAATGGATTAAAATCTAAATGTAAGACCAGAAACTATAAAACTCCTAGGGGAGAACATAGGCAAAACACTCTCTGACATACATCACAGCAGGATCCTCTATGATCCACCCCCCAGAATTCTGGAAATTAAAGCAAAAATAAACAAATGGGATCTAATCAAAATTAAAAGCTTCTGCACAACAAAGGAAAATATAAGCAAAGTGAAAAGACAGCCTTCTGAATGGGAGAAAATAATAGCAAATGAAGCAACTGACAAACAACTAATCTCAAAAATATACAAGCAACTTATGCAGCTCAATTCCAGAAAAATAAATGACCCAATCAAAAAATGGGCCAAAGACCTAAATAGACATTTCTCCAAAGAAGACATACGGATGGCTAACAAACACATGAAAAGATGCTCAACATCACTCATTATCAGAGAAATGCAAATCAAGACCACAATGAGGTACCACTTCACACCAGTCAGAATGGCTGCGATCCAGAAGTCTGCAAGCAATAAATGCTGGAGAGGGTGTGGAGAAAAGGGAACCCTTTTACATTGTTGGTGGGAATGCAAACTAGTACAGCCACTATGGAGAACAGTGTGGAGATTCCTTAAAAAATTGCAAATAGAATTGCCTTATGACCCAGCAATCCCACTGCTGGGCATACACACCGAGGAAACCAGAATAGAAAGAGACACATGTACCCCAATGTTCATCGCAGCACTGTTTATAATAGCCAGAACATGGAAACAACCTAGATGTCCATCAGCAGATGAATGGATAAGAAAGCTGTGGTACATATACACAATGGAGTATTACTCAGCCATTAAAAAGAATACATTTGAATCAGTTCTAAGGAGATGGATGGAACTGGAGCCGATTATACAGAGTGAAGTAAGCCAGAAAGAAAAACACCAGTATAGTATACTAACGCATATATATGGAATTTAGAAAGATGGGGATGATGACCCTGTATGCGAGACAACAAAAGAGACTCAGATCTATAGAGCGGACTCTGGGGGAGAGAGAGAGAGGGAGAGGGTGGGATGAGATGGGAGAATGGCACTGAAACATGTATACTATCAAGTAAGAAACGAATTGCCAGTCGATATCCGATGCAGGATGCAGGATGCTTGGGACTGGTGCAAGGGGAGGACCCAGAGAGATGGTAAGGGGTGGGAGGTGGGAAGGGATTCATGTTTGGTAACGCTTGTACACTCGTGGTGAATTCATGTCAATGTTTGGCAAAAGCAATACAGTAATGTAAAGTAAACTAAAGTTAAAATAAAAAAATAAAAAAAATAAAAAATGACAGCTATGTTTTTCATCACAAAATATTGAAAGACAATGGATATTTTTGTTTAAATAAAATAACTTTTTTGAATAGTCATTAGAGAAATTGTAGCAGATCCGTGCAGGTATATGTACAAAAACCAGCAGCTGTAATTGATGAGGCACTGTAAGTTGTTACTCTCCAAAGACAGCAGACCACAGGTTATTTTGTTCACTGCTACATACTTGCAGTTAATATATAATTGCCTAATATAACACAGATGCTTTGTCAGTTTCTTGAAGTGATGTGTAACATACATCCTCCAATTTTTGTCCCATACTGCAACTTATAACTGACAAATCAACAGAGGAAGAACCATGGAGCCATACTTGACTCCACTTGCACATGCACAAAACAGTGAAAAATGTGGGTAGCCTGATGCTCACATTCTCAGCTGAGGTTAACAAAGTGATTCTCTGCCTTCTGGTTTCAGCTTTCACACTGTAACTCTGTCCCGTTTGTGTTACTATTAGTGCAACATTTTTCTGTCTTTTGTTGTTGGTGGCAATGGTGATTCTAGCTATTTAAATGACTCTTAAGTGCAGTGCTGAAGTGCTGCATAGTTTTCGTAAGTGCAGGAAGCCTACAATGTACCTTACAGAGAAAATAAATAAGTGTGTTAAGTCAGTTTAGTTCAGGCTTATGTTGGCTGTGAGCTCAATGTTAATGAATCAACAATATGAATTAAATAACGTGTCATTGAGAGCTTCCCAGGGGGTTCCCATATTAAAGAACCCCCTGGCCAATGCAGGAGACACAGGTTTGATCTCTGGATCAGGAAGATCCCCTGATGAAGGAAATGGCAGTATTCTTGTCTGGCAAATTCCATGGACAGAGGAGCCTAGTGGGTTACAGCCCATGGATTTGCAAAGAGCTGGACTTGACTGAATGAATAAACACATAAACAAAAGGTGTCTTTGAAAAGAAATACATATCCATGGGGTCGCAAAGAGTCAGACATGACTGAGCGCACACACAAAAATGTAAACAAGGTTTGTATTAAGGTATTGCTGAAGTGTTTTGACTAAAGGTTTCCAGAACATAACCCTATATTTCCCTTAAGAATAATGATTCAGTAATCACCAATTCAGCTTTCACAGTGACTTTATAGGGCATAACTACTGCAGATAATGAGAATTAGTTGTGTATCTCTTTTTTAATTTTGTGACAAATATCTTTGAGTTCTTGACTTACATACTCATGCAAAGACATAAATACATACACATAAATTTACTATAGAACACAAGTTTAGTCTGTCTTTACCACAGTTATATGAAAATTAATAGTTACATCTGGGTAATCATAGCTCATTGCCTCTGCTAAGTTTGATACCTATGTCATAGTTACACTTCAGCATTTTATGGACCACATCTAGTTAATTGCAAATGATTAAAGTTATGAGTGAATTTTTGCATTCTTATGTATGAAAGCTATGGTTTTTCCAGTAGTTATGTACAGATGTGAGAGTTGGACCATAAAGGAGGCTGAGTGCTGAAGAGTTGATGCTTTTGAACTGTGGTGTTGGAGAAGACTCTTGAGAGTCCCTTGGGTTGCACAGAGATCAAACCAGTCAATCCTAAAGGAAATCCACCCTGAATATTCATTGGAAATACTGATGTTGAAGCTCCAATATTTTGGCCACCTGCTGCCAAGAGCCAACTCCTTAGAAAAGATCCCAGTGCTGAGAAAGATTGAAGACAAAAGGAGAAGGGGATGCCAGAGGGTGAGATGGTTGGATAGCATCACTAACTCAATGGATGTGAATTTGAGCAAACTCTGGGAGATAGTGAATGACAGGGGAGCCTGGGATGTTGCAGTCCATAGGGTCCTAGAGTCAGACAGGACTTAGCTACTGAACAACAACAAGAACAATGTACTGGAGAGAACTGCTGAGACTTCCAGTAAACTAAAATACAGAAGAACTTAGGATAAGCCTAACAAAAAGAAGAGTAAAACGAGGAAATCCCAATCTTGAAAATAATTGTGAATCAGGACTTCTTTTGATCACTGTAGTTCAACAAGCATAATAATTCCCCAAATTCAGGATCTGTTTATCCAAATGAACTGTTTTATAGGTCTACCTTATTCTGTTGTTCACTTAGTCAAGCGCCTGATTTCCTATTTGCACAAATGTATCCTGTAAAACAAACTAATGCAAACAACTAATTTAGTAATGCAGATATTTGATATAAATTCCATGACTTATATGTATATAATTATTTTTAATTTTTTTTATTTTACATAAATTAAAATATAAAATAGTATCCTCTAAACATACCCTTTGGAATAGCTCTAAAGCCAGCTTAGATGTAACTCATATGCACACATTAACATTTTCAAATTCCATGTTCTGTTCATAATCATTACTTAGCATTCACTGTTCAGGAAGCTTGGATTTAAGCTCATAAGTCCTTTTGAATGTGTCCTGAAACTCATTGTTTTGATGTATTGATGTCAGCCTATTAGCTAGTTCATTAAAGTGACACTCCATTTTAATAGAGTATCAAAGTATTAGTGCTTACTTCACATAGAGATAAAAATACAGATAGTATCCTAGTTGGGGAAAATATGGGTAACTTGAAACTTCCTGTGTCAAGTTCCAAGGTCTGTCAATCCATCATTTTCTAAAAGCACTTCATACTAAATAAAATCCAGAAAAGGCAGACATAAATGCTATCAAAGCTAAGTGAACATCAAAGTCAATTAAATATAGCCAATAAAGTTGTACAAAATTTGATGAACCATTTGCTATTTGTACTTGCTCTTTCTTTGAGAGTTTTACTTTTTTAAACACCTATTTTGTTATTGTTTGTTTGTTTGTTTGTTTGTCTTTTTCTGCAGAGACATTACTTTGCCAATAAAGGTCCATTTAGTCAATGCTATGATTTTTCCACTAGTCATGTATGGATGTGACAGTTGGGCTATAAAGAAAGCTGAGTGCCGAAGAATTGATGCTTTTGTACTGTGATGTTGGAGAAGACTCTTGAGAGTCCCTTGGACTGCAAGAGATCCAACCAGTCAATCCTAAAGGAAATCAGTCCTGAATATTCATTGGAAGGACTGATGTTGAAGCTGAAACTCCAATACTTTGGTCACCTGATGGGAAGAACTGACTCATTTAAAAGGACCCTGCTGCTGGGAAAGATTGAAGGCAGGAGGAGAAGGGGATGACAGAGGATGAGATGGTTGGATGGCACTACTGAGTCAATGAACATGAGTTTAAGGAAGCCCTGGGTGTTAGTGATGGACAGGGAGGCCTTGCATGCTGCAGTCCATGGGGTTGCAAAGAGTAGGACATGACTGAGTGACTGAACTCATCTGAACTGAATTGTCTAGTAGTTTTACCTATTTTCTTCAATTTAAGTCTGAATTTGACAATAAGGAGATCATGGTCTGAGCCACAATCAGCTCCTGGTTTGTTTTTGCTGACGGTATAGAGCTTCTCCATCTTTTTCTGCAAAGAATATTATCATTCTGATTTTGGTATTGATCATCTGATGATGTCCATGTGTAGAGTCTTCTCTCCTGTTGTTGGAAGAGAATGTTTGCTATGACCAGTGTATTCTCTTGGCAAGGCTATCTTAGCCTTTGCCCTGCTTCATTCTGTTCTCCAAGGCCAAATTTCCCAGTTACTCCATGTATTTCTTGACTTCCTCCTTTCGATTTCCAGTCCTCTATAATGAAAAGGATATCTTTTTTGGGTGTTTGCGTTAGAACGTTTTGTAAGTCATCATAGAACCATTCAGCTTCAGTTTCTTCAGCATTACTGGTCAAGCCATATACTTGGATTACTGTGATATTGAGTGGTTTGCCTTGGAAATGAACAGAGATCATTCTGTCGTTTTTGAGATTTCATCCAAGTACTGCATTTTGAACTCATGTTGACTATGATGGCTACTCCATTTCTTCTAAAGGATTCTTGCCCACAGTACCAGATGTAATGATTATCTGAGTTAAATTCACGTATTCCAGTACATTTTAGTTTACTGATTCCTGAATTATCAATGTTCACTCTTGCCATCTCCTGTTTGACCTCTTCTGATTTACCTTGATTCATTGACCTAACATTCCAGGTTGCTATGCCATATTGCTCTTTACAGCATCGGACTTTACTCCCATCACCAGTCACATCCACAACTGGGTGGTGTTTTTGCATTGGCTTTGTCTCTTCATTCTTTTTGAAGTTATTTCTCCACTGATCTTCAGTAGCATATTGGGCACCTACTGACCCGGGGAGTTCATCTTTCAGTGTCCTATCTTTTTGCCTTTCCATATTGATCAGAAAATATTTACTCAGCATGGCCCTTCCCATCAGAACAATACCCCGTTTCCCCCTCAGTCAGTCTTTCCCATCAGGAAGCTTCATAAGCCTCTTATCCCTCTCCATCACAGGGCAAACAGACTGAAAACCACAATCACAGAAAACTATCCAATCTGATCACATGGACCACAGCTGTATCTAACTCAATGAAACTATGAACCATGCCATGTAGGGCCATCCAAGATGGATTGGTCATGGTAGAAAGTTCTGATAAAACGTGGTCCCCTGGAAAAGGGAATTATAAGCCACTTCAGTATTCTTGCCTTGAAAACCCCATGAACAGTATGAACAGTATGGATCGTGGTGGTGCCCCCTAAAGTGGAAGCATGGAATCTTCAAGTTTAGACTGCCAGTGAAGTCCCCATTTGAGAGTTTTAAAATCCTATGGAAAATGGTATCCATACATGGGTCACAAAGAGTTGGACATGACTTAGCAGTGGAACAACAATAATAATCCTCACTTATGAAATTTATTACTTAGTTTTCAATATAGGAAGCTTACCAAATATACCTAACTCTTTTATCTATACCAAAATATTACTGAAAATCATCAGTAGTTGGTAAATATTTCCTTCTGTTTCTTAATAATAGTACTTTAGGCTGGATAAAACTTGAGGAAATGAAACTGTAAATTCCACTGTGAACCTACTTTCCATATATGATTTATGATCAACAACTGCTCTCTACCTTCCTGGTGAGTACCCTGACTGTAGTCATCTTCATCTGCCTGGAAGAGTGCAGAATTCTCTTGTTAAGCAAAGTTCCACTGTAGTTTACCATCAACTAGTTGACGGACAAAAATGATCCATACAACATAAATCAAAGTGGACAGCATCTTTGCTTAACATTCTAATGGTTTCTCATTGCCTGTAAATAAAACTCCAACCTCTTTTCTGGACAGTATCACTTGAATTGTCTCTTGGTACAGGTCTAATCTCAGTTTGTACTATCTTCTTATTTGATTCTTATCTTATTATGATCTAAAAAAACCTGACACTTTTGTTAATTTAACACTCATGCTGTAGGCATTTTTTCACCTTCATTTTTTGGCATGCAGTTCTCTCCACATTATTCACCTTTGATCACCATGGGCACTTAGTTGCTTCAGTTATGTCAGACTCTCATGACACGTACCCTGAACTGTACCCTGCCAGGCTCCTCTGTCCATGGAATTGTCCAGGCAAGAGTATTGGAGTGGTGAGCTATTCCCTTCTCCAGGGGATCTTCCCAAACTAGGTATCGAACCTGCATCTACTGCATTACAGGAGCATTCTTTACCACTGAGCCACTAGGGAAGCCCTCCTTTGATCACCACCTCTTCACATATGCATTGCTGCAACATCCTCTCTGAAATATACACCTATGCCATCCTCAGTCTCTCAGTTCACTTTGGTTATTGATGCTTAAATTCCTAAGAAATTAAGTGCCTCCATTTGCTTGACCTTTTCTTGCCTCCCTTCTCCTATTAAAGTGAAGGCTTCATGATGGCCAGTCCTACGTTTTCTTTTTACCTTTTTTATCTCAAGAAGACCCTTTATAAGGAATGTACATTTTAAATAAATGTACATACTTACCTTTAGGAAAGACAAAACTAGTTGCTATAAAAAACAAACCCACAGATTTCAATGGTTTGTAAATTCATTTTTCCTATGACTTATTTCACTTAGCATCATGTTCTGAAGTTTCTTCTATGTTGCTGTATTTGGCAGTAATCCTTTCTTATTAAGCCTAAATAATATCCCAATATATTTATTACCACAAGTTCTTTATCTATCCTGTACTGTACATTAACAAAGTTAACTCTTCTTACCATTATTATAATGAAGGAAAGTTTTTTTTTTTTTCCATTCACTTAATCACCCATTCCTTGGATCAATAAATGAATTTCTGTCCATCTTCCATTTCTTCTATTGAAAGGACCTATTGTTCTTTCATCTTGTAGTTTAGCCACTAAGCTATGCTAAGTAACTCTGCTGCCCAATGGAAGTGAGAATTCAGTAGACAACATATTTTGTCTAATCTAAACTCTTAAACCTCGTTTAGCTTTTCTGTTAGCATTAGACATAAAGATAATTTTATTTTTAAAGCTGTAATGTCTTACTCCTTGGAAGGAAAGTTATGACCAACCTAGACAGCATATTAAAAAGCAGACACATTGTCAACAAAGGTCTGGTAGTCAAGGCTATGGTTTTTCCAGTAGTCATGTATGGATGTAAGAGTTTCTATAAAGAAAGCTGAGCACTGAAGAATTGATGCTTTTGAACTGTGGTGTTGGAGAAGACTCTTGAGAGTCCCTTGGACTGCAAGGAGATCCATCCAGTCCAACCTAAAAGAGATCAGTCCTGAGTGTTCAGTGGAAGGACTGATGTTGAAGCTGAAACTCCAATACTTTGGCTACCTGATATGAAGATCTGACTCACTGGAAAAGACCGTGATGCTGCAAAAGATTGAAGGCAGGAGGAGAAGGGGAGGACAGAGGATGCAGTGATTGGATAGCATCACCAACTCAATGGACATGAGTTTGAGCAAGCTCTGGGAGTTGGTGATGGACAAGGAGGCCTGGCTTGCTGCAGTCCATGGAGTTGCAAAGAGTCAGACACAACTGTGGGACTGAACTGAACTGAACTGAATTTTTACAAATCTTCATCTAACAAGACACTTCAGCTTTTGCCTCTTGGATCTTCCTGCGATAGCAAGATAAGAATTATTGTTCCTATGACCTCACAGAGTTTAAAGGAAGTTTAATTCACTCTAATATGTCACTGTGTGTTCTGTCTCTTCTTCAGTGCTTTCATCCAACAAGCAAAACCCTATTTTAGAGATCCATTATGTTCCCGAACCAACATAGGTCAATAATCAGAAGAAAATAATACAATTTTTTAAAACATAAAGGCAAATATGTTTCAATTTTTTTCAGAATCTGCTATTCAGAGATCCTTTATAATCTCAGTATATATGTGTCACATACAGATATAATGCTAAAGACTGTTCTAATGACTGAAAGAGTATCTGCTACATTGTTATTGTTGCTTAGTCACTAAGTTGCATATGACTCTTTGTCACCCCAGGGACTACAGCCCACCAGGTTCCTCTGTCTACAGGAATTTTCCAGGATAGAATACAGCGGTGGGTTGCCATTTCCTTCTCCAAAGGATATTCCTAACCCAGGGATTGAACCATGTCTCCTATTTCCCCTCTTTTGGCAGGCTGATTCTTTAACAGTAGATATTTAATCTTTTTAATGTCTTATGCAAAGAGCCTGAATAGCCACTCCAAATTTTACTTTAAGGAGAGATGAGAAAGCCTTCCTCAGTGATCAATGCAAAGAAATAGAGGAAAACAACAGAATGGGAAAGACTAGAGATCTCTTCAAGAAAATTACAGATACCAAGGGAACATTTCATGCAAAGAGGAGCTTGGTAAAGAACAGAAATGGTATGGACATAACAGAAGCAGAAGATATTAAGAAGAGGTGGCAAGAAAACACAGAAGAACGGTACAAAAAAGATCTTCACAACCAAGATAATCACGATTGTGGGATCACTCACCTAGGCCAGACATCCTGGAGTGTGAAGTCAAGTGGCCTTAGAAAGCATCACTACGAACAAAGCTAGCAGAGGTGATGGAATTCCAGTAGAGCTATTTCAAATCCTGAAAGATGATGCTGTGAAAGTGCTGCACTCAATATGCCAGCAAATTTGGAAACCTCAGCAGTGGCCACAGGACTGGAAAAGATCAGTTTTCATTCCAATTCCAAAGAAAGGCAATGCCAAAGAATGCTCAAACTATTGCACAATTGCACTCATCTCACACACTAGTGAAGTAATGCTCAAAATTTTTCAAGTCAGGCTTCAGCAATATGTGAACTGTGAACTTCCAGATGTTCAAGCTGCTTTTAGAAATGACAGAGGAACCAGAGATCCAACTGCCAGCATCTACTGGATCATGGAAAAAGGAAGAGAGTTACAATAAAACATCTATTTCTTCTTTATTAACTATGCCGTAGCCTTTGATTGTGTGGATCAAAATAAACTGTGGAAAATTCTGAAAGAGATGGGAATACCAGACCACCTGACCTGCCTCTTGAGAAACCTATACGCAGGTCGGGAAGCAACAGTTAGAACGGGACATGGAACAACAGACTGGGCCCAAATAGGAAAAGGAGTATGTCAAGGCTGTATATTGTCACCCTGCTTATTTAACTTCTATGCAGAGTACATCATGAGAAACACTGGGCTGGAAGAAGCACAAGCTGGAATCAAGATTGCTGGGAGAAATATCAATAACCTCAGATATGCAGATGACACCACCCTTATGGCAGAAAGTGAAGAGGGACTCAAAAGCCTCTTGATGAAAGTGAAAGAGGAGAGTGAAAAAGTTGGCTTAAAGCTCAACATTCAGAAAACTGAGATCATGGGATCTGGTGCCATCACTTCATGGGAAATAGATGGGGAAACAGTGAGAACAGTGCCAGACTTTATTTCCTGGGCTCCAAAGTCACTTCAGATGGTGATTGCAGCCATGGAATTAAAAGACACTTACTCCTTGGAAGGAAAGTTATGACCAACCTAGATAGCATTATTCAAAAGCAGAGACATTACTTTGACAACAAAGGTCCATCTAGTCAAGGCTATGGTTTTTCCAGTGGTCATGTATGGATGCGAAAGTTGCTGAGAGCCAAAGAATTGATGCTTTTGAACTGTGGTGTTGGAGAAGACTCTTGAGAGTCCCTTGGACTGCAAGGAGATCCAACCAGTCCATTCTAAAGGAGATCAGTCCTGAGTGTTCTTTTGAAGGACTGATGCTAAAGCTGAAACTCCAGTACTTTGGCCACCTCATGTGAAGAGTTGACACATTGGAAAAGACTCAGGGGATGAGATGGCTGGATGGCATCACTGACTCAATGGACATGAGTTTGGGTGAACTCCGGGAGTTGGTGATGGATAGGGAAGCCTGGCTTGCTGCAATTCATGGGGTCACAAAGAGTCGGACACGACTGAGTGACTGAACTGAACTGAACTTTGGACAAAGTATGTGAAGGCGGTGGTTTAAGTCACTAAGTCGTCTCCGACTTTTGTGACCACATGGACTGTAGCCTGCTAGGCTCCTCTGTCCATGGAATTCTCCAGGCAAGAATACTGTAGTGGGTTGCCATTTCCTTCTCCAAGGGATCTTCCTGACTGAGGGATCAAACCTGGGTCCCTGCATTGCAGGCAGATTCTTTACCAGTTGAGCTATGAGGAAAGCCCAAAATATGTGAAACAGGCATTAGCTTTAATTGACAATTGTTCAACTATTAGAGTAAAAACAGAAGTTAGAAGAACAAGCATGAAAAAGTTGTCTTTCTTCTATATTTTCCTACTGTGAAAACAGATGTAGCAGACATTTTAAGCATGCAGGTAACTTCATTTGCTGTTTCTGTGCTAAGTGAACTCGTGGTTTTAGTTCAGTTTTCTGTGTTTTTCACTGGAAGCAAAAACAATCATTTATTAGTGATCCCAAATAACCTCTAATCCTCACAGCTATTAAGTTGTCACTGTGGAAATATACACTTCTAAACTAGTAAATATACATTGTGATTTTATGTTTATTTTTTTCTATTTTGGGGTGTGTTTGTGTGTGTGTGTGTTTGTGTGTGTAAGACAGCACTCCAGGAATGCTCATCTAAAGAATTGTGGAAAGACTGAGATGCTGAATCTACAGAAGGGGAAATCTGTTTATTTCCTCTTCTCACTTATCCTTTACTAGCCAACACATTTCTCGCTCAGGAAACATAAGACTTTGATCTTTGCTATTTTAAAAAACTTTAAATTAAGAACATGATAACACTCTTGTTTTTACAGGAGGAATTAAAAAACAAACTGAAATTTAATACCAGGATTTTAAGACAGGTTGATCACATGGCTTCTTTTGTGTGATGGGTAAGCCAACATGATCTGCTACAATAGGGTATGGATTTCAAGATTTATGGAGAACAGAGTTCATTTGAATACTTTCTGTGAAGAATGAGTAATAATTGCCAGGAAGTAAAGCACAAAAAGAAAAAAATAGGAGGATTTTGACAACAGGATTTAGAAACCATTGAATTTGCTAAGGATGAGAGCACAGTAGTTCATTGAGGTATTCATTCTTTTTCCCTCTATGGCACATTTCAATCTTGAGAAAATCCCAGTAATGGCTGATTGTTAGATACAGTTAGGGTGAAGTTGTTTTGCAGGAGAACAATCTAAAGGCATTGAAGTTTGGAGTTGAAAAAACCAAGAGGATGATAGTGAAAGAGAAACATGAGAAGAAAAAGTATATAATACTTTCTTTACATTTGCATTGCCATCATTTCACACAGAATATAATACATTTTAAGTACCTAATTAATGAGCAATTTATCCATAAAAATATGTTGATCCAATATTTCATATGAAAATTTTTAATGTAGAAGTTCTTACACAAATATATAAACTTATAACTACATAGGTATATATAAAAGCATTATTTGTAAACATAATTAAATATAAGTAAAAATAATTAAATATATAACACTGTGTAGAATATTATATAGCCACTAAATTAACATGCATCTACAAGTTATATAAAATTAGTTTTATGATACCATATAAGAAAATAATACTTTTATAGTATGCTTAGTACTTAAAAAAGAAAAATATAACACATGGTTAAGAATAATTTTCTTTGGATGAATTACAGAGAATTTCCTCTTTTTATTTTCAATCTTCATATTTATATTTGTCTGTTAAAACATATGCTTCCCTGGTAGTTCAGCTGGTAAAAAATTCGCCTGCAATACATGAGACCCTGGTTCAGTTCCTGGGCCAGGAAGATCCACTAGAAAAGGGATAGGCTATCCACTCATGTATTCTTGGGCTTTCCTGGTCAAAAAGCCAAGAAAAAATCCACCTTCAGTGTGGGAGACATGTGTTCAATCCATGGGTTGGGAAGATCTCCTGGAGAAGGGAAAGGCTACTCACTCCAATATTCTAGTCTGGAGAATTCCATGGACTGTATAGTCCATAGGGGTCACAAAGAGTAGGACATGACTGAGTGACTTTTACTTTCACATAAAACATATATATTGCTTTTCAAAAAGAAACAGCAAGAATTTAAAGGAATCTGGGCTTTGTATAATTTTCTCCAATTAACCAACTGTCTTTAGACATTGGGCGTGCACAGACAGATGTACTGAAAGATGGTCAGAGGAAAGGTCATATATTTCTCAGTGTCCATTACAATTTTAGAGTTTTTCAAAGAGAATTTCATATCAAGCTATGCTTTATACCATAGGAACTTAGATGTTCAGACAATAATTGATACCTAAGACCCAGGAATCCTTATACTTAAAGAGTAGAGTATGAGACAGTAAGATGCTCTATCAGGAACACTTTAGCTGGGTGGTAAGTGGCTGGTTCAAGGAGAACTTTCTTTTTGATAGTCTGGAAATGACACGTTTGAAAGTTAGCAGAGGGTAGAATAACTTCCATGCATTGGAGAAGGAAATGGCAACCCACTCCAGTGTTCTTGCCTGGAGAATACCAGGGATGGGGGAGCCTGGTGGGCTGCCATCTATGGAGTCGCATAGAGTCGGACACCACTGAAGTGATTAGCAGCAGCAGAGGGTAGAATGGTTAAGCTTGGAGAGGTATAGAAAACTGAGTGAGTAAGGAGAAGTGAAGCGTTATTGGTCAAGAGTCAAGGGACGTGAGGATGTAGAGAGGAGAGCAAAGCTGCTTGGTGTCACAGTAAGATGTAAAGATAAAGAACAGGACAAATGCACAGTATGGTCATGATTAGGAACAGTGGAATAATTGTTTAGAACCATTAGTGCTGCAGTATGCTAAAGCTGCATCACATCCTGGTGGTGATTATTCTACTGAAATTTTCTGTAAGCTCTAGTTTTGCAGCAACTGATACTATTTTATATTCTTACTTTGTTACGTACGCAACTGATACTATTTTATATTCTTCTTACTTTGTTACGTACGTGTGATGAATCTCCATTAATGAAAGTAACCAGAATGGGTCCTAGTTCATGGAAATCATAAAAAGGAATATCTGAAAGAGTTGCAAACCTGACTGCTTAACAGAATGGCCCTCTTAAAAAGACTAAAATCTTTTGCAATCTTTACAATTTTATTCTTTCATCCTTCTCTTCCTGTTACCTATATCTCAGTTCTTCAATTATGACATTGTCTTATATTTTAAATATCACTTTCTGAAAGATTTTCAGTCTTCAAGGACAGTCTTCCTTATTCTGCAGTCTCTTCTGATAGGCTTGGCCCACAGCTGGGTGAAAATATTCTAAAGCAAATACAAGTTTTATGTGTCATCTTTGGTTTCATTGAAATCAGATTTAGAACTTAGCACTTCTTCTTAAGGATATTTGGCTATTTCTGATAAACACATTTAATCATTAAAATCTTATGCTACATTATATTTCATTGTCATAAGTTGTTCTGACATAGTTAAAATTCACATATTGATTACATTGGTGCTAAAGCAAAAAAGCAGAAGAAATAGATACTTAAGTTTGAGAGATATAATTTTTTTTTAATGAAGGTACAGTGTAAAATTTTCTAGAGCTCATTGTCATATCAACAATTTCTCAAATTTTATGTAATATCTGTGACACATTTCATACAAAGTATTGAACGCCAGAAAAAAAAGTCACTATTCATTCTTAGGGATGTGGTATGCATTTACTAAAAGTTTTCCATGTAAGAAAAGGAAAGTCATTCTTAAAATTTTACTATTAGTTAGAGATACTATATTCGATTTATTTTTTCAACTCAAAATATGTGAAATTTAAGTTCTGAAAATATGCAATTTAAAATTAGTCAGTCAGTCGCTCAATTGTGTCCAACTCTTTGTGACCCAATGGACTGTAGCCACTAGGCTCCTCTGTCCATGGAAATGAAGTGGGATGCCATTTCCTCTCTAGGTAATCTTGCTGACCCAGGGACAGATTCTTTACCATCTAAGCCAGGGAATGACTGCCTTGAGAATTTTAGTACCCTTAAATCTCATATAGGTAATCTACCTCAATGATATACTGGCATCAGATTTTAAAATATCACCTTTTACTTTTATTCAGTATGAAGCCATTAGTCTTGTGTTCTGAAACAAATTTTACTTTTTAATTTTCTTGTAGTAAATTTGTATAAATAAGTCTTGGGATAAATAACAGCCATACTTTTAATCTTCTCACTATGTTGCTGTATTCTACAACACAATTACCAATGGACTATAATCTTGAGATGCATTTAATGATCTTTACTACCCCAGGAACAAGGCTTGGGCTTTTAAAAGGACAGGATTAGCAAACAGTAGTCATCATAAATGCCCGTAGTCATTGAAACTGTCTTCAGGGTAACACTCTAATTTGCTCAGCAATGAAAAATCAGTCTGTAAGGGAGGATATATATATTGCTGTTTGCCAGAAGGCTGCTAGTGATAAGCATAATGGTATGACAAGATTGACATTGAAAAGATTTGTTTTTATTATTGTACAAAACAACTAAGATAGAATTGGTCTGATATGTAATTTGTTTTCCATGCCCACTCACAAAAATTGAGTGAAAGCAATAGACTTTCCTTACTATCCATCCTGCAGAAACTGGTGGAGAAATTTGTAAGAAGGGCAAANATATTGTGTTGGTTTCTGCCTTGCACCAACATGGCTCAGTCATAGGTATACATATGTCCCCTCCCTCTTGAGCCTCCTTCCCATCTCCCTCCCCACCCCACCCCTCTAGGTTGATACAGAGCTCTTGTTTGAGTTTACCGAGCCACACAGCAAATTCTCTTTGGCTATCTGTTTTACATATGATAATGTAAGTTTCCATGTTACGCTTTCCATATATCTCTCCCTCTCCTTGCCTCTCCCTATGTCCATAAGTCTGTTCTCTATGTCTGTTTCTCCATTGCTGCCCTATAAATAAATTTTTCAGTAAGTAAAAAATAGGCTTAAATAAGCTTAATTTTACTGATCACATTTGAAAGTACAACTAGAATATAACACTTTACATCAACAAAATGTTTTCTTACATCTAAAACATTTTTATTTTTAGAATGAGAGTTACATTTAAAATTTTTCAGATTATAATTTAGAATCTCTCAATCAAGGAACATTAATAATTTCACCTTATCCATTTGCAAGCAGCTCTTTTTCCCCTTTCCTGTTTGTCTATTTCTGTCCTCCTGAAACCTTAATTATGACAATGAGATCACTGCTGCTGCTGCTAAGTCACTTCAGTCGTGTCTGACTCTGTGCGACCCCACAAACGGCAGCCCACCAGGCTCCCCGATCCCTGGAATTCTCCAGGCAAGAACACTGGAGTGGGTTGCCATTTCCTTCTCCAATGAAGGAAAGTGAAAAGTGAAAGTGAAGTCTCTCAGTCGTGCAGTCGTGTTAGACCCTCAGCGACCCCATGGACTACAGCCTTCCAGGCTCCTCTGTCCATGGGATTTTCCAGGCAAGAATACTGGAGTGGGTTGCCATTGCCTTCTCCAAATGAGATCGCTAGGCAGCGTTTAACCTAACTCCTGACTTTTGCTGTATTGAATGCACCAAGGCCTTGCAAAACCTGTTGATTCTTTTCCTAGATTAAAAGAAATAAGACTGGAGAAATAAGTAATTAAAAATCACAAACTCTCTACTCCCAATAGGCCCTTCAGGCAGGCCATGCAGGAAAGGTATCATCTAAAGAAAATCATAAGGAATCAACCAGTTTTTTAGAAGGAGAAAATGATGCAGAACCTAACCTCCTCCATCACTGTTTCCATGAGATTCCCTTTTACTCTTTTAAAACTGTCACAGCTGAGCAGAATCTTCAGAGTTAGTTCTGAGACATGAGGACCTCTTTTACCTTGGTTGCCAGGCCTCCTGAATACAGCAACCTTCCATTCCTACCAGCACTTGTCTCTCTCACCACTATTTTAGTGGTGAGCAGCTGGACCTGACTTCAGTAACATAGTCTATTATATGTGCTATGTGATTTAAGAACCCATAGCATATACCATAATATTTTGCTTGTGAGAAAGCTTGTGGAACATGAAAATCTATTAATTCAAATGAACATCTCTATCTGTAGAGTGTGGACTGTAAAAGATTCACAACTTAAAAGTTGAGAGTTATGTTCTATGCAATAAGTTTTAGGACTTAAGCCCAGGAGGCAGAATCTCAAGTAACCCTGAAAGAACTGCTCCAAGGAGGCAAGGGGAGGAGCCAGGTTATATAGAAGTTTTGCAACAAAGTTCAGGGAGACTGAACATCAAATGTTATTGTTAATTAAAGAAAATCAGTTATTGCAAGTCAAATAATTTAACACTTTTCTATGCATGGGAAGATGCAAGAATCTGGGCTCACTGGAACCATTCCTTTCATATGCACTTCAGCTATCTGGGGACCAGTATCCTGTGTTTTCACATCCCAAGCTTCCTTTCTTCAGTGCACACCTATTCTTCTTCAACCTGAGTTCCCTTAGGGCTCACTGCTCACATTGGAGGGCTACAGTCACTGATGACCATGACATCCTTATTTATGGATAGGGCAGGAAATAGTCCATTTCTCAGTACAAACATAGCTGTGACCTATAAAATGAAAGTATGTATAAAAGGGTACAAGTCATTTGATTTAAGTCACACACATGTAAGTGTAATTACCAATAGTAAAGTCTGTGTGTGTGCATGTGTGTGTGTGTGTAATCAAATCCACATGGCTTTAAAATAACAGTATACCTTAAACATTTACACAATGATATGGTCATGACATTGAAGAGATGGCACATTCCACAGGCACAATTTAAGAAAACTTAATTGTGCTGGCTGTGCTGTGCTGGCTTCAGAGGGAAAAATGAAGAGTAGTGGACAGTGTTGTCAGTTTTAAGCCTGAAGGAATAAATATTCAGCAGTTGTAATTGGAAAAATGCTGTCCAATAGGGGCTATGCCTTTAGTAAAGAAACTCACTCTTCCTCATTTTCTTTGTTTGATTTCCCATGGTTGGTATCTTTGGCCCAAGTCAACTGCATAGAGAAGGTCTTAATACAGTCCATAGAGGTCAGTGCCCTGGATTACCAACCAGGATAGAAAAGAAAGAAAAAAGAGGGAGAGAGAGAGAGAGAGAACTGGAGGAGGAAATGAAAGAAGACATCTAGTTTGTATTTTTAGTATCTAGTATGTTTGTGAAGTTGAAGACTCACCATGGTAAACATATCAGTTTTCTTCAATCTGTCTATAGGATAAGCACAAACAGATTGAAATCTCAGGAAAATATATTTTAGAAAGCTATAGTATAAATTTGAAAATTGATAAGAAAAGCAAACTAAAATAGCCTAAACGACTCTGGGAAAAAAAATGTCAAAGCATCACCACTATCTTATTTCAAGACTTAATATAAAGCTACATAAATCAAGATTGCATGTGTGTGTCAGTCACCCAGTCAGGTCTGACTCTTTGTGACCACATGGACTGTAACCCAACAGGCTCCTCTGTTCATGGGATTCCACAGGCAAGGATTCTTAGTAGAAAAGATGATAAAAGAGAACAGAGGACATAATAATGGCCCCAGAAATGTAATTCCATCTTAGTAGAAAGCCAAAAAGTCCTTTGAGTGTTAAAAAAAATCAGTGTTCATGTATGCCACCATATGTGAAATTGATTGCCAGTACAGGTTCGATGCTTAAAACAGGGCGCTCAGGGCTGGTGCACCGGAACAACCCTGAGGGATGGGATGGGGAGGAAGCTGGGAGAAGGCTTCAGGATGGGGGACACATGTATACCCATGGCTGATTCATGTGAATGTATGGCAAAACCACCACAGTGTTGTAAAGTAATTAGCTTCAAATTAAAATAAATGAATTAATTTACAAAAAATCAATATTCAATATCACACAAACTAATCAAAATGAAATAAATATATTTTAAGATAAAAGTATTTCAGTTCAGTTCAGCTCAGTTCAGCCACTCAGTCGTGTCCGACTCTATGCAACCCCATGAATTGCAGCACACCAGGCCTCCCTGTCCATCACCAACTCCCGGAGTTCACACAAACTTATGTGCATCGAGTCGTTGATGCCATACAGCCATCTCATTCTCTGTCGTCCCCTTCTCCCCCTGCCCCCAATCCCTCCAAGCATCAGAGTCCTTTCCAATGAGTCAACTCTTTGCTTCAGGTGGCCAAAGTACTAGAGTTTTAGCTTTAGCATCAGTCCTTCAAATAAACACCCAGGACTGATCTCCTTTAGGATGGACTGGTTGGATCTCCTTGCTATCCAAGGGACTCTCAAGAGTCTTCTCCAACACCACAGTTCAAAAGCATCAATTCTTTGGCTCTCAGCTTTCTTAACAGTCCAACTCTCACATCTATACATGACTACTGGAAAAACCATAGCCTTGACTAGATGGACATTTGTTGGGAAAGTAATGTCTCTGCTTTTTAGTATGCTATCGAGGTTGGTCATAACTTTCCTTCCAAGGAGTAAGTGTCTTTTAATTTCATGGCTGCAATCACCATCTGCAGTGATTTTGGAGCCCCCCAAAATAAAGTCAGCCACTGTTTCCACGGTTTCCCCATCTATTTCCCATAAACTGATGGCATCAGATGCCATGATCTCAGTTTTCTGAATGTTGAGCTTTAAGCCAACTTTTTCACTCTCCTCTTTCACTTTCATCAAGAGGCTTTTGAGTTTCTCTTCACTTTCTGCCTTAAGGGTGGTGTCATCTGCCTGTCTGAGGTTAATGATATTTCTCCTGGCAATCTTGATTCCAGCTTGTGCTTCTTCCAGCCCAGCATTTCTCATGATGTACTCTGCATAGAAGTTAAATAAGCAGGGTGACAATATACAGCCTTGACGTATTCCTTTTCCTAGTTGAACCTAGTCTGTTGCTCCATGTACAGTTCTAATTGTTGCTTCCTGACCTGCATACAGATTCTCAAGAGACAGGTCAGGTGGCCTGGTATTCCCATCTCTTTCAGAATTTTCCACAGTTTATTGTGATCCACACAGTCAAAGGCTTTGGCATAGTCAATAAAGCAGAAATCGATGTTTTTATGGAAGTCTTGCTTTTTCCATGATCCAGTGGATGTTGGTAATTTGATCTCTGGTTCCTCTGCCTTTCCTAAAACCAGTTTGAATTTATTTTTATTAAATGTAAAATAGAATATATTTTTGAATCTATGGCTTTTAATGGTATGACAAAACCTTTAATTTTATCAACTAGAATGTATACTTGTGAATGCAAGTTATTTTTTATCAGAAAGAAAAATTATTCCAGTTTTAATTCTAACTCTGTGCCTTTTATTCTTAACAGATAGAAACATCACAAAGTTATATCT
>SJYQ01000616.1:82014-107514 GCA_006410935.1 Redunca redunca | reverse complement strand
AAACATCACAAAGTTATATCTTCATAAATAAATAGAAGGGTTTAGAACAAATTTTTCTATATGATATAACTCACTTCTTTAAGGTTTTTCTAAATTATATCCAAATCTTACTTTGGTTTATCATAAAAATATTTAAATATCTGTACATGGATAATTGGGCTTCCCAGGTGGAACTAGTGGTAAAGAAACTCCCTGTCAGTGAAGTAAAAGCAAGAGATGAGGGTTCAATCCCTGGAGGAGAGCATGGCAACCTACTCCAGTATTTTTGCCTGGAGAATCCTATGGACAGAGGAACCTGGTGGGCCACAGTCCATAGGGTCGCAAAGTGTCAGACATGACAAAAGTGACAGCATGCACAGATAACTAGATTTAAGTTCTTTAATTTTGCTGAATAATAATTTGAGAACAGTCTAGATTGAAAAGTACTTTATTACTAGGTGCTTGATTCATTTGATCCTTCCTTGTACATATGTTACTGAAAAGAATTGTCACTTTACCAAGGATTTTGCAATGTAAGGTATAAAAATAAAATATGATCTAACATATGACATTCCTTGGAAAGTCAGGAGAAAATTCCCTTTTGAAAGACACTTGAAAAAGGGAATACTGCTGGGTCATAGATCTTTTCTACAGATCAACTTTAGGAAATGGGACACTTGGACCATAAAGATATGGGCTGTTCTTGCCTTCAAACATTTTGTATCCTGAATGGTGTAGATGTCCCAGTGGAAAGGGCATCATTCTGTGTAATACAGGAGGGGAAATGCTCCATCCATATAATTTGTAATGCAATGATTTCCTTTGCTTATGTGTATGTTTGTACTCAATCAATAAGTCATGTCCAACTTAAATTTCTAAGGACTTGTAAAAATAAACTGATACTATAAAACAATAGGAAGTGCTACAGAGTTAGTATGTTATAGTGTTTTTGCAGAAAAAAATTATAGAAGAATACTTTTATCATATTTAGAATAGTGGCAAATTAGATGGACCTTAAATATATTTGCATCTTTTTTTTTTAATAGAGTTGTTTCACTAGTATGATAATATATNTTTATTATTATTAATGAAAGTTGCTAGAGAACAAGCTAAAATTCAGGCTTACTACTTCTCATAAGGAATCAGCAAACTTTTACTGTAAAAGGTCAAACAGTAAATAAATGTTGGCTTTCTGGGCAATTGACTTTATTACAATTATTTTGTTTTGACCTTGTAGGCCCCCAAAAAACCAATGATAATGTGCAAATGAAGGGGTGTGGGAGTGACATACTTAAATAGCCTATAGAAAAGTAGGCAGCAAGCCAGATTTGGCCCATGAGCTGTAGTTTGTTGAAAGCAACAGCTTGAAATTCCTCCTTTTTTTTAATATCAGAAACAAAATTAAAGTGATTCTGTCTCTTCTTATAAATATAGTAAATATTTTATGAATATGCTCAAAACAATCTACTTGATGAAGGTCAATTCTGTCAATTTATGAATCACAGTCAGTCAACGCACGTCACTTTGAAATTTGACTGGGGTGGTTGGGGTGCAGGGAATGAATTTCAAGCCTCAAAGAAAACATACTGGCCTTAGTTCAGGACCTGCAAAAAGATATGAAATATCAGGGACCCAAACATTGAGTATTTTTATTAATCTGGTGTATATCCCATGGACTATATGCCAAAAGCGCCAACAATAAAACAATCTTTTTCCAATTACAATATTGAATTGACCTTGCACTACTTGGCTTAATTGAACCAATATGATGAGGGATATTACTTTCTTGGATGTTGTTATTGCAGTAGATAAATGATTCAATGTCAAAGATATCTAAAATAACAGAGAAAGAAATTCAAATAGCCTAAAGATGTTGGAAAGAAAGAAGTAAGAAAATCCATTACATTGGACTTCTTATATAATAATTTGGTACAGANATGTGAAAAACCAAAAAGAAACAAAAAGTTTTAAAGACATTTTACTGCAATTATATATATATATATATATATTTATACACACACACACACACACATACATACACAGTTACTGGAATTCCAAGGGATCCAATGGTTAAAATTTTGTTTCCACTGTAGTGGGCATGGGTTAAATTCCTGTGGGGGAACCAAGATCCTGGGTGATGGGCAGTGTGCCCTCCCCTCTGAAAAGGGATACTTAACAACTGTCAGCCTTAATCAGGAGTTAAACTGAGACAAGTTCAAACTAGCAAAAATTGACTTTATTCAAGAAGAGCAGAGGGATTGCGATTCAGGAAATTCATGCTGTTGCCACTATAGGAGAGTCCAGTGAGGCTTTAGGGTGGACTGGTTCTGTAGGCAAGGAATGCAGAGAGAGGAAACTCCAGTCAGAGTCCAGAAGGTAAATTCATTGGCTTGAGGATGGGGAAAGATTCTTGGCAGGTGTTCATTAGTCAGGAGATAAGTCTTGGACTTCTTTTATACATCAGACATTTAATGGAAATCAGGGTCTCACTTCTTACATTCCATCTTCTGAAAGCTCATGTATGAATAAAATGCAGTTTCATTATAGATGGAAATCCTTTCACACATTTGTATGGTTTATGTTTTGTGGCACTCTATATTAAAGATGCAAATGCTCACACATTCGCACACTTAGGACTGCAAAGATGCAAAACTGTACCCTTGAAAATGGAATGCTTTCAATCTATATTCCACGTCATACTTTTCTTTCAGAACTATGCTGTGTCACATTTCTGTTTCTGCTGTGATGGCTCTTGATCCAGTTTCTCTGCTCTGTTGAGTTTAGAGGCATCAGTCTTTGTCTACCCAGACTTGAACAGAGTGCTTGGCATAAAGTAGGCACTTAATACATTTTTACTGAATAAATTAATGCGTGTCAGTGTCAGTAACGTCTATCTGCTTTTCCATCTCACAGGAAAATTCACCACTATAGTTCTGTTCAGTTTCACCTTGGCTGGTCATGGAGCAAGTTTTTACCATCCATCAAGCCCCATCAGCATATGCTGTATTCAGCATGAGATCTCAGCTAAACAATGCTCAGAACTTGAGCAGACAGAGGTGGAGAGTAGAATGGAGGGATGTCAGTACCCTACACTTGAGAACAGATGGATGCTGAGTACCAAACACAGCCTACTCACATCTAAAGAAAGTAACTCGCCTGTTAAATCTCTCATAACCTCTTTTCCTTATCTCTCTGATGTTTTTACTCAATGGTCTTTGGGGCAGACCACTTACTCTGTTAGCAGGCATTTGGATCTTTCATCTTTGCAGTTTTGATGTAAATTCTTCATTGCCTCTCAAGTGAAACCATCTGTTCCTGTATATTTCTTTTGTGTGTGTGTGGTATTTTTAAATGCAAGTTTAGTCTCTTCAGTTGTTTTAATATTCAGATTATCTGTTTTATCATGGTCAAATTAAAGTACATCATAGACTTTGAGAAACAGGTTCATTTCTTACAGGTTATTGAATTTTTGAGCATAAAGTTGTAGTGTCACCATGTTGTTCTTTTAAAAGCTGCATGACCTGTAGCAAAATCTTTTCATCCTCCTGATATTGATGATTTGAGTCTTTGTCATTTCACCTTTATTAGTTTTGTTAGTGGTTTCTCAATTTCATTTATTTTTTTTCAAACAGCTTCTTGTTTTATTGATTTTTTAAAAATTGTTCCCTATGGTATTTTGAGCCATTTTGTTTTTGACAGTTGACTAAATCAGATGAAATTGTATATTTATAGACTACTGTCATTTGCAACTGATATCAATTATGTACAGCTTATAGATATGTACATTTGCATAAGAAAAGAAAAGCAAAAACAGTGATATATGAGTTCATTTTAAAGTCTTTGAGAGATTTCTCCTACAGTTTCCTCTAGAAGCTCCATCTTCTGTTTGCTCCTCTTTTTTCGTCGGTGCTTATGGTAGAGAGTTACACTTCTCTGTCCACACCATGCTGACCACAACTACATACACAATGTGTCTTTAGTATTGCCATTATTGGAAGTTGTAGCATAAACTCTGTCTGTTGATCAGTAAGAGTTCGGTGGTCATGTCTAGCATCCTAATAAAGATGCAAAAGGAGGCTACACGATAGCTCATGATGGTCATGCTCTCCCAACATCAGGAGCAGAAAAAACTAACTTATTGAGTCAGACCATTTTCAAATCTTTGCCGAAGAAAATGCCTGGGCATAATCTTTTGTGATCTTATTCTAAAAGGAAAAAATCATGTAATAAATTTTTCTGTTAGGATAATTCCAATAGAATCTGAAATTTCACTTGAAGCCACTTGCCTACCTGTTTCAACATCTGCTTAGCTGTAGAGAAGCAGATGTATATATTATAACTGGGGGACTTCTTCAGTTGTCCAGTGGTAAGACTCCACACTCCCAATGGAGGGGCCCTGGATTCCATCCTAGGTCAGGGAACTAGATCCCACATGCCATAATTAAGAATTTGCATGCAACAACTAATGAAATTGCATGCCACAATGAAGATCACAAGTGCTGCAACTAAGACTCTGTGCAGCTAAACATACATATATACACACACACACACACACACACACACATATATACACATACATATATATATAGATCAGTTCAGTTCAGTTCAGTCACTCAGTCGTGTCTGACTCTTTGCGATCCCATGAATCGCAGCATGCCAGGCCTCCCTGTCCATCACCAACTCCCGGAGTTCACTCAAACTCATCTCCATTGAGTAGGTGATGCAATCCAGCCATCTCATCCTCTGTCGTCCCCTTCTCCTCCTGTCCCTAATCTCTCCCAGCATCAGGGTCTTTTCTAATGAGTCAACTCTTCACATGAGGTGGCCAAAGTATTGGAGTTTCAGCTTTAGCATCAGTCCTTCCAATGAACACCCAGGACTGATCTCCTTTAGAATGGGTATATATAAGTGAGANCAAGGCTGTATATTGTCACCCTGCTTATTTAACTTATATGCAGAGTACATCATGAGAAACGCTGGGCTGGAAGAAGCACATGCTGGAATCAAGATTGCCGGGAGAAATATCAATAGCCTCAGATACGCAGATGACACCACCCTTATGGCAGAAAGTGAAGAGGAGCTAAAAAGCCTCTTGATGAAAGTGAAAGAGGAGAGTGAAAAAGTTAGCTTAAAGCTCAACATTCAGAAAAGTAAGATCATGGCATCTGGTCCCATCACTTCATGTGAAATAGATGGGGAAACAGTAGAAACAGTGGCAGACTTTATTTTGGGCGGCTCCAAAATCACTGCAGATGGTGATTGCAGCCATAATATTAAAAGACACTTACTCCTTGGAAGAAAAGTTATGACCAACCTAGATAGAATATTCAAAAGCAGAGATATTACTTTGCTGACTAAGGTCCGTCTAGTCAAGGCTATGGTTTTTCCTGTGGTCATGTATGGATGTGAGAGTTGGACTGTGAAGAAGACTGAGCGCCGAAGAATTGATGCGTTTGAACTGTGGTGTTGGAGAAGACTCTTGAGGGTCCCTTGGACTGCAAGGAGATCCAACCAGTCCATTCTGAAGGAGATCAGCCCTGGGATTTCTTTGGAAGGAATGATGCTAAAGCTGAAGCTCCAGTACTTTGGACACCTAATGTGAAGAGTTGAATCATTGGAAAGGACTCTGATGCTGGGAGAGATTGGGGGCAGGAGGAGAAGGGGACGACCGAGGATGAGATGGCTCGATGGCATCACGGACTTGACGGACGTGAGTCTGAGTAAACTCCGAAAGTTGGTGATGGACAGGGAGGCCTGGCGTGCTGCGATTCATGTGGTTGCAAAGAGTCGGACACGACTGAGCGACTGAACTGAACTGAACTGATGAAAAAGAAGTGGGAACAGAGGAAATACTACCCAAGTCAAACTGTCATTTTCCCATGTGTTCTACTTGTCTGTAGTGATTGTAACAGAAATGATACTGGATCTAACAGGCTTTGTGCTTTCTATAAATCTTATATTTAAGATATTAATACAAGTAGTTTTGGATGCTAGCAGTTTTCAAAAAGACAGACCTAGAGACTTAGCAGCAGCAGCAGTAGGTATATTAGGCAACAGAACGATATTTTTAAAAAATTCTTAGACATAATTTTAAAGGAAGCCCATAAATAGTATGCTTCTGTGATGTGCTCAGTCCTGTCTGACTCTTTGCAACCACATGCACTGTAGCTTGCTAGGCTCCTCCATTCATGGGATTCTCCAAACAAGAATACTTGAGTGGGTTTTCATTTCCTCCTCCAGGAGATTTCTGACCCAGGGATTGAAACCATGTCTCTTGGGTCTCCTGCAGTGGCAGGCAAATTCTTTAACAATGCACCATCAGGGAAGCAGCATAAATGACATAGTATTTAGTTAACTACTTCTAGGCAGTTAACTAGTTCTATGTAGTTCATAGTTAACTACAATATGGTAGTTAGAATAGCTAACATAAAATTGATTATTTTCTCTGACTTCTGATAAAATCTAATAGATGAAACAAGACTATTTTCATGACAAGTGGGAAAAGTAAACATGCTTCACTGACGTTTAATTAACATAATGATTGTCCTCACTTTTTCATTACTTTTCAATCCAAAGTATAATAGCAAATACTATCCATGTGTATAGTAATAGTTGTTGTCAAGCATGCATAAGCAATATATTTTTTCTTTTACTTTGCCTGAGTTAAAGAGTATTATTTATGTTTTTAAACATATAGTCCATAATATTTAAGATTCTATAGACTTAGAGAGTATAAGACTTTCACATAGTTTTTAAGGAAATAAAATATAGTCCCCAAAAAAATCTTCCAACAATATTCCCATTTTGGAGTAGGGCATTTGACAAATGTGTCCATCTGCCCACTGAATCACTGATTTTGGTGATGATTTCTTACTATGTAAGGGGTCTTCTCTTGAGCTTGACAGATTTTGATGAAAATATGAAATTAGAGAAGAATAACCTGAGCTAAGACAAATAATCAACATTATCCCAGGCACTGAAGATAAGTATCCCCATCTCGTTCTCAGATTGGTGATTTACTTATCACAAAAGCACCGAGGAAAATGAAGACTATCACAAGTGATTGAGGAGATGAGCATAAAAGATAAAAGTGTCATAATAGAGTTTAACTTGAACACTGTACTCTCCAAATACACAATGATATTTGAAAGAGGTAGAGGGAAATGTTAAAACACACACTCTAAACGTAACTGCAACAGTGCAATATGATGAAAGCAATGAAAATAAAGAGACTAGTTAATATTTGGTAAAATTATAAGGTAGATAATAAACAAGTGACATGAAATTTGTTTAATGGAAAATAGTGGGATTCTGCTAGGAAAAATGAGAGCATACACTGCAGTAGAAATTATCCATGTCATGTTTTGGTATCTTTCCACTTTAGGTTACAAAAGTTAGAGCTGAAAATCTTTAGGAACTCACTAAAATGTTGGCATACTTTTATTCTATATCCTAAAGAAGAAAAACTGGATGATATTTCATAATTTATCTATGTGTGTTTCTGTTTCTCTGGATACTAAAAGGAAATAGAATTATGGAAAGAAGAAAGCTCAACAAGCATTATTTAGAGTATCTTCAACTACTCATTTTTTCTTTAAAAGGAAGTGGTTGGGGAGGTGGTGATTATAAAGACTTCAAACTGGATAAGAAAAGGACTTTGAGGCCATTGTTAATTCCTTTTTTTATGTATATGAATTTATTTTTTAAGTCTTGCTTGTGTTTATAATATGTATTTTTTTATCAAAATTTATTTACCTTCAACTAATAATGTACCACACTCCATAAGAATCTTGCCACAGAATCTTTCTATTTAGTGTGATCTGTTCTTTGTGCTATCGTTGTCATGCACATTTTTTTCTTTTTTTGGTTGAATGTTTCTATATATTTTTATTATTCTTTTTTTCTTTTTAATTTATGTTTTATTGAAGGATAATTGCTTTATAGATTTTTGTTGTTTTCTGTCAAACCTCAACATGAATCAGCCGTAGGTAGACATATATCCCTTTTGAGCCTCCCTCCCATTTACCTCCCCACCCCAACCCTCTAGGTTGTTACAGAGCCCCTGTTTGAGTTTCCTGAGCCATACAGCAAATTCCCATTGACTACCTATTTTAAATATGGTAATGTAGGTTTCCATGTTACTCTTTCCATACATCTCACCCTCTCCTTCCCTCTGCCCATGTCCATAATGTTTCTAGATTTCGTATATATGTGTCAGAATACAATATTTATCTTTCTCTTTCCGACTCTTTCTGACCAGTGTGAGGAGATATCTCATTGTGGTTTTGATTTGCATTTCTCTAATAATAAGCCAACCTAGAAAGCATATTAAAAAGCAGAGACATTCCATTGCCAAAAAAGGTCCGTCTCATCAAGGCTACAATTTTCCAAGTAATCATGTATGGATGTGAGACTTGGACTATAAAGAAAGCTGAGTGCCGAAGAATTGATGCTTTTGAACTGTTCCCTTGGACTGCAAAGAGATCCAACCAGTTCATCCTAAAGGTGATCAGTCCTAAGTACTCATTGGAAGGACTGAAGTTGAAGCTGAAACTCCAATATTTTGGCCACCTGATGCAAAGAGTTGACTCATTTGAAAAGACCCTGATGCTGGGAAAGATTGAGGGCAGGAGGAAAAGGGGATGACAGAGGATGAGATGGTTGGATGGCATCACCACCTCAATGGACATGGGTTTGGGTAGGCTCTGGGAGTTGGTGATGGACAGGGAGGCCTGGCTTGCTGCAGTCCATGGGGTCACGTAGCACACAACTGAGCAACAGAACTGAACTGATTTTGGATAGAGAAGATAGAAACAAAATTTAATCAAGTAATCCTCTTTATCTGTCTTCTGTTAGAAATACAAATCACATCACAACAACATCTTTTTTCATGCTTTGAATAATGCCAAACTAACTGCTTTGCCCTTCACTTTCCTCAAAGTTCTCAGTTAACTGAATATACTTTCACTCTCCACTTATCCCTTAATCTCTTATATGTTCCTCTTAGACAATCTTCAGTTTATAATATTGTGTCCTTCATGGTTAGATCAGTTTAAGGATCCAAGTCAAACATGTAAAGTGTCAAATTAGAATGCATAAAACAATAGAGCAGCAGTTAAAATTGCATGTACCATATAAAAACTATGAGCCTTAAAGTATCACCCCATTAGAAAAGACCAATTAAAAAATGTGGCTCTCTCATTCTTCCCTGACGGTCATTAGACCAGAGGTTTAGCAGATTGGAAATTTGGTCTGAATTACCTAACACCATTGCATGCTTCAAAATAAACCTAATTCTTTCTCTAACACCACAAAATTCCAAGCTAAATTTTACATATTATTTTAATTTTTATAATTATATTGACAGGTGTTAAATAAGAAAAAGAGAATGTATTGCCATATGAAAACAGCTTTAAAGTTAACTTTGCATCAGCTTCCCAGGTTGCTTGCTCTTGTCATTGTCACAAAGCTCACCATCAGTTTTACCAAATCCATAGATATCATCTTTGCAGGTTAGATCCCTTCAGAATGTTATGAATGTCTTCAAAAACTAGTGTGCTTCTAGTTTTGGAAATACGCTTTTGTGTGTTTTGTGAAGGTGTTTATATTGCTTAAGTTAATGTGTAGGGACTTTCTTTGGACTATAAAGAGAGCTGAGCACCGAAGAATTGATGCTTTTGAACTGTGGTGTTGGAGAGGACTCTTGAGAGTCCCTTGGACTGCAAGGAAATCAAACCAGTCAATCCTAAAGGAAATCAGCCCTGAATATTCATTGGAAGGACTGATGCTGAAGCTGAAACTCCAATACTTTGACCACCTGATATGAAGAACTGACTCCTCGGAAAAGACCCTGATGCTATGAAAGATTGAAGGCACAAGGAGAAGGGAACAACAGAGGATGAGATAAATGAATGGCATCACCTACTTGATGGACATGAGTTTGAGTAAGCTCTGGGAGTTGGTATGGATGGGAAAGCCTGGCATGCTGCAGTCCATGGGGTCACAAAGAGTGGGACATGACTGAGCAATAGAACTGAACTGAACTGAATGTATAAGAGCTGAAGAATTATCACATAAGAATGGGAGAAAGAGTGAGCACAGAATTGCAAGCTATAAATTAAGGTAGCTGCTGTTATTTAGGAGATAACAAGAAAGGACAGGAAAAAAAAAAGAGAAAGGAATAAAGTAGGAGTCAATATTACATTTTTTTCTCCAAGTACAATCCTTTGGGAGAATGAAAGTAAAATTGACAGAAACATCATTTTATCCCCAAACCTCTTAACTATTGCTTAAATCCTACTGCTTATCTAGGCTTTTGAGTCTACAGAATGGCATTGACTATCAGCAAAATTTCTCAGAATATGACTTTTTAACTGTGACCTTTATAGAAACCCTGTATAATAAGTTGATTCAGTAGATTTTAGCATAGCCATCATGTCACAGCCCTCTCATTTTGTCTTTGTAAATTGTTTTGCCATAACTTCTCTGTCCTCCAGTTTATGAAATTCCAGTGATTGCTACTTTTCTGGGTTGTCAGGAAAAGCAAGGCTAGTTCACTTTAAGAATCTCCAGAAAATTATTTCATGTAGAATTCCACCTCAAGTGAAAATCAAAAATGTTTATACTACCAATATTCATATTGTTTAAATTCCAATAAGGTTATGATTTGCTTCTAACCATTCCTGATTTAGTCTTATCAACTTTACAACCCTCATTCTTTGTATATTTTTCATGTAAGCAGGTAGTTCTAAGATCATGTTCCATAGAGTCAAAGGCTGAGACATAGCTATATAAAGTCATTCAGGATAAAACCATAAAGAAGTGAGAGAAACATATATAGGGGAGAGGTAAAGACAAAGCTAACATGTGATTTAGGTGAAGGCTAACTTCTCTGATCCTATGAGTAGCTCTTGAGCAAAAGCCCCACTCACAGACAAGGGGATTAAGTTCAGTCATTGATCAGAAGTTGTCTAAGAGTTAAAAGAGAGAGAGAAGGAGAGAGGAGGATCATAGCCTCCCAAGCATTGCCCATTGAGGACAATTTTGGTTATTAGATGCAAACATGAGTCATTCCCTTTCAAGACCTCTAACAACTAGTATGGGAACAGTAGTCTTGTAATGAAAATCTGGATGAGGAATCAACAGTACCTGCTAAGAGATAGAACAGAAGCAGTGAGCAAAAAATAAAGTTGACAAATATTTGTTATTTTCCTTAAAAGATCATAGATGAGCCTCGTGAGCAAACTGCATTTTGGATATGCACCAGCCATCTTTGCCATAACAGACATTTGGAGACAGGTGAGTTTGGCACCCCCAGAATCTTGTTTCAAATGTCATTCAGTTCAGTTCAGTTCAGTATTCAGTCGTGTCTGACTCTTTGCGGCCTCATGAACCGCAGCACACCAGGCCTCCCTAGCAATCACCAACAGAGGATGAGATAGTTGGATGGCATCACTGACTCAATGGACATGAGTCCACCCGTACTCATGTTCACTGAGTCAGTGATGCCATCCAACCATCTCATCCTCTGTTGTCTCCTTCTCCTGCCCTCAATCTTTCCCAGCATCAAGGTCTTTTCAAATGAGTCAGCCCTTTGCATCAGGTGGCCAAAGTATTGGAGTTTCAGCTTCAATATCAGTCCTTCCAGTGAACACCCAGGACCGATCTCCTTTAGGATGGACTGGTTGGATCTCCTTGCTGTCAAAGGGACTCTCAAGAGTCTTCTCCAACACCACAGTTCAAAAGCATCAATTCTTCAGCTCTCAGCTTTCTTTATAGTCCAACATTCACATCCATATATGATTACTGGAAAAACCATAGAATTGCCGAGACGGACCTTTGCTGATAAAGTAATGTCTCTGTTTTTTAATATGCTGTCTAGGTTGGTCATAACTTTCCTTCCAAGGAGTAAATGTCTTTTAATTTCCTGGCTGCAATCACCATCTGCAGTGATTTTGGAGACCCCCAAAATAAAGTCAGCCACTGTTTCCACTGTTTCTCCATCTATTTGCCATCAAGTGACGGGACTGGATGCCATGACTTACTTTTCTGCATGTTGAGCTTTAAGCCAACTTTTCTACTCTCCACTTTCACTTTCTTCAAGAGGCTCTTTAGTTCTTCTTCACTTTCTGCCATAAGGCTGGTGTCATCTGTATATCTGAGGTTATTGATATTTCTCCTAGCAATCTTGATTCCAGCTTGTGCTTCTTCCAGCCCAGTGTTTCTCATGATGTACTCTGCATAGAAGTTAAATAAGCAGGGTGACAATATAAAGCCTTTGACGTACTCCTTTTATTATTTGTAACCAGTCTGTTGTTCCATGTCCAGTTCTAACTGTTGCTTCCTGACTTACATACAGGTTTCTCAAGAGGCAGGTCAGGTGGTCTGGTATTCCAATTTCTTGAAGAATTTTCCACAGTTGATTGTGATCCACACAGTGAAAGGCTTTGGCCTAGTCAATAAATCAGAAATAGATATTTTCTGAAACTCTCTTGCTTTTTCCATTATCCAGAAAATGTTGGTAATTTGACCTCTGGTTCCTCGGCCTTTTCTAAAACCAGCTTGAACATCTGGAAGTTCACAGTACATGTATTTCTGAAGCCTGGCTTTCAGAATTTTGAGCATTACTTTACTAGCATGTGAGATGAATGCAATTGTGAAATAGTTTGAGCATTCTTTGGGATTGGAATGAAAACTGACCTTTTCCAGTCCTGTGGCCACTGCTGAGTTTTCCAAACTTGCTGGCATATTGAGTGCAACACTTTCACAGCATCATCTTTTAGGATTTGAAATAGCTCAACTGGAATTCCATCACCTCCATTAGCTTTGTTCATAGTGATGCTTTCTAAGGCTCGCTTGACTTTACATTCCAGGATGTCTGGCTCTAGGTGAGTGTGAGTGATCACACCATCATGAATATCTGGATCTTGACGATATTTCTTGGCCAGTTCTGTGTATTTTTGCAACCTCTTCTTAAAATCTTCTGCTTCTGTTAGGTCCACACCATTTCTGTCCTTTATTGAGCCCATCTTTGCATGAAATATTCCCTTGGTAACTCTAATTTTCTTGAAGAGAACTCTAGTCTTTCCAATTCTATTGTTTTCCTCTATTTCTTTGCATTGATCGCTAAGGTAGGTTTTCGTATCTCTCCTAGCTATTCTTTATAACTCTGCATTCAAATGGGTATATCTTTCCTTTTCTCCTTTGCTTTTCACTTCTCTTCTTTTCACAGCTATTTGGAAGGCCTCCTCAGACAGCCGTTTTGCTTTTTTGCATTTCTTTTTCTTGGGGATGGTCTTGATCCCCATCTCCTGTACAATGTCATGGACCTCCATCCATAGTTCATCAGGCACTCTGTCTGTTACATCTAGTCCCTGTAATTTATTTCTCACTTCCACTGTATCATCATAAGGGATTTGAATTAGGTCATACCTGAATGTTCTAGTGATTTCCCCCACTTTCTTCAATTTAAGTCTGAGTTTGGCAATCAGGAGTTCATGATCTGAGTCACAGTCAGCTCCCAGTCTTGTTTTTGCTGACTGTATAGAGTTTCAAATGTGATTAGTTGGATTTATTCATAATTTCCTCTGAATTCCACATTAGAATTATACTATATGAGACTATGGAAAAAATACGAATGGGCCCAAACTTTGTTATCTAATTATAGATAAGCAAGACAGGAAAATATAAGATAGGAAAAAGACATATTGCTAGACAAAAGCATTGTCAGTAGCCCACTGAAGAGAAAAAAGAAACATGAAGGAGAAATATAATTGAGTTTGAAATGTCCTCTGATATCAGACATCAGCCCCTTAAGTTGGGGAGGGAAACATGCCAACAATACATTAAGTATCCTTCTTTAATCTTTGGCTTCCTTGGTGTCTCAGCGGTTAAAGCATCTGCCTGCAATGCAGGAGACCTGGGTTTAATCCCTGGGCCAGGAAGATCCCCTGGAGAAGGAAATGGCAACCCACTCCAGTATTCTTGCTTTGAGAATCCCATGGATGGAGGAGCCTGGTGTTCAATAGTCCACGGGGTCTCAAAGAGTCGGACACGACTGAACGACTTCTCTTTCACTTTAATCTTACATGGTAATGTGTATGTCTTCACTCTTTCAATGAAACCAATTATCCAGTAATTTCCTGTGTTCATACTTTTACTAATAAGTTGGAGGGTAAAAAACACATGTCTACCTTAGTCAATACAATGAAAAATACACAAAAGCAATACAGAATACAGACAATGTACTTTAATGTTAATTATAAATTTTGGGGGGAGAAAATTAGACTATTTTGAGGCTGACTCAGCCGTAAAGTTCATATTTCATTTAAATATGTATGTAAATAAATATATATATACACACACATATATATACATATATATATGTGTGTGTATATATATATATATATATAGAGAGAGAGAGAGAGAGATGCTCCCTGGTTGTCTATTAGGATTTGGAGCTCTTACCACAGTGGCCTGGGTTTGATTTCTCATCAAGGAAGCCTTTCTTCTAGGGCTTCCCTGGTGGCTTCCCACCTGCAATGCAGGAGGCCATGTTTTGGATCCTTAGGTTGGGAAGATCCCCTAGAGAAGGAAGTGGTAACCCACTCCAGTATTCTTGGCTGAGAAATCCCATGGAGAGAAGAGTCTGTCATGCTATATAGTCCACGGGGTCACAAAAGAGTCAGACACAACTTAGTGACTAAACAAAGATAACAATATATAGAGAATACAGGCATACACATATCTTTAAAAGCTGAGTTTTCATCTTGCCTCTCTTAAGGGAGTGGAATAAGCAGACTATGCACAGAATGTGTTCAGTGTATACTCCAGTGCTTTAAGGCTGGTTTTTCTTACTGTCCAGTGTGTTACTATGGCTCATTCCTTAATGAGCAATTTGATACTGGATGCTTGGGGCTGGTGCACTGAGATGACCCAGAGGGACGGTACGGGGAGGGAGAAGAGAGGGGAACACGTGTATACCTGTGGCAGATTCATGTTGATGTATAGCAAAACCAATAAAATATTGTAAAGTAATTAATCTCCAATTAAAATAAATAAATTTATATTTTAAAAATTTTAAAAAAATGAAGATAATAAAAGTTCTGCAATAGACTCTGCCCAGTCTTAGCACAGAGCTATTTAGCATAGATGTTTCTATAACTGTGATAACAGTGCCAGGTTTGATTTTGTTTATAGTGCCATAGGGACACACCACAGCTTGTGGTTTCAGACAAGGTAGCATCTGGCACAGTGTAAATGGGAAGGAGGAATTCTACTTGCGGACTACTAAAATGTTTGCTAACACAAACTTTCTCAGGCTTTCCTGTTCTCCCTCCGTCATTGTACTTTTTTCTCTCTCCATTTATTCACATTGCAAATGGATCAAAAGGCCCATTTATTGAAGAACCCTAAACATCAAAGAGAGATATAATTGAGAACAATTAGATTCCTTAATGGCAACCCACTCCAGTGTTTTTGCCTGCAGAACCCCAGGGGTGGGAGAGCCTGGTGGACTGACATCTATGGGGTCGCACAGAGTCAGACACGTCTAAACAACTTAGCAGCAGCAGCAGCAGCAGTGCATTCCTTACTAAAGCAAGATGGTTTCCCTCAAAGTATTCTTATTTATTTTTATTCGCTTAACGAAGCATTATTGATCACTCAGTGATCCTTTAATTATACTAAGCATTTTAACAATCAAATAGTTCTGTGCAATTTTTTTCAGAGATCACATTTAGAAACTATGCGTTATACACATTTTATTTAGAAGTAAATGAAATTCTCTGAAGCCCGTTCTTGCTAGTCCCCTTCAAGCATTTATAGGAATAAACAAAAATAGTAATAAAATGTTCACAATAAAGTCCTATACCAAAAATTAATTTTACTGGAATGAAATAGAAAGTCTGATGTCTTTGAGTCTGAATCCATTAAACAGTATGGTTACTATATTTTTTCCAATTTCATTCTGCCCTAGTTGGAGCTATAATTTATTTCTGCAGTTTCACACACTCAGCACTTCAATCTATAAATTATTTCCAACAGGTTATATTTGATACTCTGAATAATTGTAAATGTCACCAATCCACCCTCCTATAAGCAAATAGCTTATAAAGCATATATAAGCATCTAGTCATATAAAGATAAATTGTACAAAAATAAAGCAGAACCATTGCAGAGCCAGGCCAGTGCCACAGCCTCCTGAGTGGCCTCAAGAGGCATTTTCTAGTTTACTGCTACTTTGTGGCTTCAGTTTTTGGCCTTGATTCTTAATAAAAGAGATGCAACTGCCAGTATAAGGAACACGTCTATTCTACAGATATGTTTGGTATTTATAGTGTTGAAAATAAGTTACAACTAACATTTTCAAGTTGAAAGATTTCACCTAAATGTACAAAAATATGTCTCTCTTGAAAAACTGCAAGTACTGATGGCAATGAGTGCTAACTTGAACCTGCCAGCAATTGGCAGCAGTTGAGTTATGACTGCTTTCCTTAGTTGGCAATGCCTACCATGGTATCTAGTCACCTAGAAAATTTATGTCAACTTAAACCTGGCTTATTTTGCCCAGTTAAATATCCAACAAGACCCCTGTGGAGATTTGAGTTTGGGAATCCTTCCCACACATATTTTGTAATTGTCCCTATGTTTTTTGTTTGTTTTTGATTTTACATAGTCAAGATAATTATTCTGAAATTCAAAGAAGTGCTAACAGATATCAGGAAGCACCATGGTCAAACCTAGTGAAACATGATCCTGTGAAAGTGCTGCACTCAATATGCCAGCAAATTAAAAAAACTCAGCACTGGCCACAGGACTGGAAAAAGTCAGTTTTCATTCCAATCCCAAAGAAAGGCAATGCCAAAGAATGCTCAAACTACCACACAATTGCAGTCATCTCACACGCAAGTAAAGTAATGGTCAAAATTCTCAAAGTCAGGGTTCAGTAATACATGAACCGTGAACTTCCAGATGTTCAAGCTGGTTTTAGAAAAGGCAGAGGAACCAAAGATCAAATTGCCAACATCTGCTGGATCATCAAAAAAGCAAGAGAGTTTCAGAAAAACATCTATTTCTGATTTATTGACTAGGCCAAAGCCTTTGACTGTGTGGATCACAATAAACTGTGGAAAATTCTTGAAGAGATTGGAATACCAGACCACCTAACCTGCCTTTTGAGAAACCTATATGCAGGTGAGGAAGCAACAGTTAGAACTGGACATGAAACAAAAGACTGGGTCCAAATAAGAAAAGGAGTATGTCAAGGCTGTATATTGTCACCCTACTTATTAACTTATATACAGACACATCATGAGAAACACTGGACTGGAAGAAGCACAAGCTGGAATCAAGATTGCTAGGAGAAATATCAATAACCTCAGATATGCAGATGACACCACCTTATGGCAGAAAGTGAAGAGGAACTAAAAGCCTCTTAATAAAAGTGAGAGAGGAGAGTGAAAAGTTGGCTTAAAGCTCAACATTCAGAAAGCTAAGATCATGGCATCTGGTGCCATCATTTCATGGGAAATAGTTGGGGAAACAGTGGAAAAAGTGTCAGACTTTATTTTGGGGGGTTCCAAAATCACTGTAGATGGTGATTGCAGCCATGAAATTAAAAGACGCATACTCCTTGGAAGAAAAGTTATGACCAACCTAGATAGCATATTAAAAAGCAGAAACATTACTTTGTCAACAAAGTTCCATTTATTCAAGGCTATGGTTTTTCCTGTGATCATGTATGGATGTGAGAGTTGGACTGTGAAGAAAGCTGAGCGCTAAAGAATTGATGCTTTGAACTGTGGTGTTGGAGAAGACTCTTGAGAGTCCCTTGGACTGCAAGGAAACCCAACCAGTCCATCCTAAAGGAGATCAGCCCTGGGTGTTCATTGGAAGGACTGATGCTGAAGCTGAAACTTCAATATTTTGGCCACCTCATGCAAAGAGTTGACTCATTGGAAAAAGATCCTGATGCTGGGAGGTGGGCAGGAGGAGAAGGGGATAACAGAGGATGAGATGGCTGGCATCACCGACTCGATGGACATGAGTTTGAGTAAACACCGAGAGTTGGTGATGGACAGGGAGGCCTGGCTTGCTGCGATTCCTGGGGTTGCAAAGAGTCAGACACTGCGCGACTGAACTGAACTGAACAGCAGGATGATCAATGCCGAGTGACTGAGCATTAGCTCTGGAAATAGTCTGCCCAGGTTTTAAATCTAATGCTACTTACCAATGCTATTTGAAACTACCTATTTTGTCATTCTATTCCTCACTTGGAAAATGGAGAATATTTGGGAACCAATAATATGCTGAAGGAAAGTTTTATAATAATGTAATAAATTCATGATATATGTTGCTAAACTTTCTGTGAAATAGGTATATGTGAAGACCAGTTTGCATATCTGAAGCAATGTGTTTTAGAGTGTCATAATTAGCAAACAACAGAGTTGGATTCAAACCAAGTTCTCCATGTTTCTGAAGCCAGTTACATTTACTGTCTTGATGTCTTCAAGTTTCTCTTTGGAACAGCTAGAACTTCACATTTAGTTGCAGACATAATTTCTACAAAACCTAAAGATAGTTACAAAAAAAATTTTATAACAGACATTAAAAGACCAGTCAAATGCTGGTAACATCTCCTCAGTTCAGTTCAGTCACTCAGTCGTGTCTGACTCTTCCAGACCCTATGTACTGCAGCATGTCAGGCTTCCCTGTCCATCACCAACTCCAGAGTTTACTCAAACTCATCTCCATTGAGTTGGTGATGCCATCCAACCATATCATCCTCTGTTGTCCCCTTCACCTCCTGCCCTCAATCTTTCCCACATCAGGGTCTTTTCAAATGATCAGTTCTTCACATCAGGGAGCCAAGTATTGGAGTTTCAGCTTCAGCATCTGTCCTTCCAATTAATATTCAGGACTGATTTCCTTTAGGATGGACTGGTTGGATCTCCTTGAAGTCCAGGGGAATTTCAAGAGTCTTCTCGAACACCACAGCTCAAAAGCATCAATTCTTTGGTGCTTTCTTTATAGTCCAACTCTCACATCCATACATGACTACTTGAAAAACCACAGCTTTGTCTAGATGGACCTTTGTTGGCAAAGTAATGTCTCTGCTGTTTAATATGCTCTCTAGGTAGGTCATAATTTTCCTCCAAGGAGCAAATGTCTTTTAATTTCATGACGGCAGTCACCATGTGCAGTAATTTTGGAGACCCGCTAAATAAAATTTCTCACTATTTCCATTGTTTCTCCCTTCTATTTGCCATGAAATGATGGGGCCAGATGCCATGATCTTAGTTTCCTGAATGTTGAGCTTTAAGCCAACTTTTCACTCTCCTCTTTCACTTTCATCAAGAGGCTCTTTTGTTCTTCTTCACTTACTGCCATAAGTGTGGTGTCATCTGCATATGTGAGGTTATTGATATTTCTTCCAGCAATCTTGATTCCAGCTTGTGCTTCATCCAGCATAGCATTTCTCAGGATGTACTCTGCATAAAATCTAAATAAGTAAGATGACCATATACAACCTTGACATACTCCTTTTCCGATCTGGAACCAGTCTGTTGTTCCATGTCTAGTTCTAACTGTTTCTTCTTGATCTGCATACAGATCTCAGGAGGCAGGTCAGGTGATGATATTCCCTGAAATAAAGATGGTATTATTCTCTGAAATAAATAAAGATGGTATTCCCATCTCTTTAAGAATTTTCCACAGTTTGTTGTGATCCACACAGGCAAAGGCTTTGGCACAGTCAACAAAGCAGAAGTAGATGTTTTTTCTAGAACTCTCTTGCTTTTTCAATGGTCAAACAGATGTTGGCAATTTGAACTCTGGTTCTTCTGCCTTTTCTAAATCTAGCTTGAACATCTGGAATTTCACAGCTCATTTACTGTTGAAGCCTAGTTTGGAGAATTTTGAGCATTACTTTATTACCTTGTGAGATGAGTGCAATTGTGTGGTATTTTGAGCATTCTTTGGCATTGCCTTTCTTTGGGATTGGAATGAAAATGGAACTTTTACAGTCCTGTAGCATCTGTTGAGTATCCCAGTTTTGTTGGGATATTGAGTGCAACACTTTCACAGCATCATCTTTTAGGATTTGAAATAGCTCAATTGGAATTCCATCACCTCCATTAGCTTTGTTCATAGCGATGCTTCCTAAGGCCCAAGTGACTTTGCATTCTGGGATGTCTGGCTCTAGGTGAGTGATCACAACATCATGATTATCTGGATAGTGAAGATATTTTTTGTATAGTTCTTCTGTGTATACTTGCCACCTCTTCTTAATATCTTCTGCTTCTGTTAGGTCGCTACTATTTCTGTCCTTTATTGAGCCCATCTTTGCATGAAATGTTACTTTGATATCTCTAATTTTCTTGTAGAGATCTCTAGTCTTTCCCATTCTATTGTTTTCCTCTATTTCTTTTCATTGCCCACTAACATATCTTACTTAATCTTAACCAATAATTAGTTACTTTCAATTAATTGATAACAAATATAAAATGTAAAAATATTTGTATAACAATTTTTTTAATGGTCTTACTAGGCTCTATTCATTTTTTTAAAAAGGAGAAAACATAGAGGGTAATCCCTTGATATTGCTTTTGGAAGTGAATTTTTTTTTTATTTGACACCAAAATCAAAGGCAAAAATAAATAAATAAATAAACATGAGGAACTACATCAAACTAAAGCTTCTGCACAGAAAAGGAAACCATTAACAAAGTGAAAAAGTATAATATTAATCTGATAAGGGACTAATATTCAAAATACACAAAGAACTCATTCTCTGCTCAAGCAATAGGAAAGAAAATCCAATTAAAGAATGGGCAGAAGATCTGCACAGACATACAGATGCCTAACAAGTACACAAAAATTGTTCAGTTTCTCTAATCATCACAGAAATGAAAATCAAAACCACAGTGAAATGTCACCTCATATCTGTTAGAATGGCTATTATTAAGAAGCAAAAAAAATGACAAGTCTTGGTGAGGATGTGGAGCAAAGGAAACCTTGTGCACTATTGGTGGGAATGGAAATTGGTGCTACCATTATGGAAAACAGTATGGAGGTCCTCAAAAATTTAAAAGAACTACCATATGGTTTCTAAAGAAAACATAAATGCTAATTCAAAAAGATATACACACACCCATGTTTATAGCAGCATCGTTTACAATAGCCAAGATATAGAAACAACATGTGTCCATTAATGGATGAAAGAATAATGAAGATATGAGATATATATATATATACACACACACATATATACACAGCTAAACATAGTGACATATTAGTCATAGAAAAAGAATGAAATCTTGCCAGTTTTTGGCAATAAGAATGGACCTCAAGTTATTATGCTAGGTGAAGTAAGGTAGACAGAGAAAGACAAATATCATATGACCTTTCTTTTATGTGAAATCTTTAAACCAAACAAGCTAATCAGTACTGTGGATGAAAAACATCACCTGCCCTAACAGTAAACAAAGTATATCACTGCCCTTAAGCCATCACTCAACTGCTGCTGCCTGGACCCGCACACTGAGGGGATTCAGGATGGAGAAAACAGTTTACTGTCCCCAAACAGATGCACATCAAAGGAATCATTTCAATGAGCCCAAGTCTTGCATCTTCCCATACATAGAAAAGCACTAGGTGCATTGACTTGAGATGTCTTTTTTTTTTTTTTTCCTTTACCAGCAATCTTTAGATGTTCCAACTACTGTTTTGTTGTTGTTGTTGTTACAAAACTACTATATATCCTGGCTCCTCTCTTACCTCTTTGCAGCAGTTCTTCAGAGTTACCTGAGGGGTTACTTAAGACCTCTGGCTTCCCTGATGGCTCAGACAGTAAAGAATCTGCCTGAAATGTGGAAGCCCTGTGATCAATCTCTGGATTGGGAAGATCCCCTGGGAAAGGGCAAGGCAAACCATTCCAGTATTCTTGCCTGGAGAATCCCAATGAACAGAGGACCCTGGAGGGCTACAGTGCATGGAGTTGCAAAGAGTCGGACATGACTGAGTGAATAAGCACACACACTTAAGTGCTCAGCAAGTCCACAAAATAGAACATAATTCTCACGTTTAAGTTATGCATTTTTCAGTTAACAATGCATAGAAAAGATGATGGTTGCAAGAGTTTCAAGAGACAGGTTATGGGGTATTGGAAAAATGTATGAACTTTTTATTTTAGTTTAAATAAATTGAATAAAATGTTTTAAAAAAGTAAGGGATGTTGGAGGAAATTTATTCTAGACCCAAAGTTCTATTGACATCTGATAGCAAATATTTACTTATACCTGATAGCATAATATTTTATGGACAGAAAATCTGGGCCTGGATGCAAATACCACTTGTATCAAGGATTTTGCATTTGAAGGCTGAAAAGGGTGTCAAGTGCTTTGTTCAATACTCCTTTCAATAGTGTTATAAATACTGAGAATGAGGAATGTACACAGGCTTTATTTTAACTGAAGACACTAAAAAATAGAGTTAAGTCTAGATACCAGATTTTCTAATAACAAGCTATGAGAAATGCATACTGAAATTATAGTTTGATTTTGACAATTTTGTGGAATAGCTTGTTAATTCAATATGTAGTAATCATTTGCCTAATATGCCACATATATTCTGTATATATTTATTAATGGACATATAAGGCTAGTAATATATCTGTCCATAGGCAGTTTATGGGGATAAAGTCAAATTGTGAACAAAATTTGTAATTGCTAGCTGTGTTTATATGGAGATTAGCAGTTATACACATATAGATGGGGCTGGGAGTGGTAAAATAAAGAAACTCATATTTTTACTGCCCATTTATCTTGATAAGAAGTGGCCTGATAGATAATTTGAACTAGACACATGCCCCCTAAATTAGTATGTCATTAAGTATGAGTATGAAATATGTCCTGGATCAGCTGGAAATTAATCTCCAGAAGAAAATAATTAGTTCAATAACAGAATGAGAAGGAAAATATAAAGTAACTATTTTCATTTCCAGTAATGGCACAGTGAAAATATTGTGTGTGAAGAAATATACTTATCTAATGCTCAGGAATTTATAGCCTATAGTGCACTGCATATGTATTATCATCAGTGACAGACAATACTTAAACTAAGACTAAGAAACATGCAGTTATTTGACTAAACTCTTTTCTCGGTCAAGTGCCAGACCTGAGTATCTGAGAGTTTCTCTATACACATTGTATTTAACTTGATATGCTTAAAGCCCAGGATAAGGTATCTGGAAAAACACATTGGAGATGTTAATCATATATTACTCAATTCTTTTTAAAAAGAAGATGAATGTACCTTACCTCTAAGGGATATTTCTTTGTTTAAATCCTTAACATCTACATAAATGAAGATGCACAATTTAAGTTGAGCATGTGCTTTGTAATTCCAGCATAATAAGATGGTGCAATATCTAAAAATCCAATCTTAATCTAATTTCATTTCCATTTTTTGTTCACTCTTGAGGTCTTAGTTGCATAGAACTGAATTGAACATCAATTGATTTGAGGCTTTTGTTTTATATTTCTGTGTTCTGAATTTGTCTTATATTGCTATTATTCCTTTCACCCTCCATTCCCAACTGCATATGCTGCTTCTCTGAGATGCCTATCAAATGCTTTGTAGCTTTCATTCCAAGACATTTTCTTTTTTTAATATAAATTTATTTATTTTAATTGGAGGTTAATTGCTTTACAATATTGTATTGGTTTTGCCATACATCAACGTGAATCTGCCACAGGTATACACGTGTTCCCCATCCTGAACACCCCTCTCTCCTCCTTCCCCATATCATCCCTCTGGGTCCAAGACATTTTCTGAACATTCATTTAGGTATCCATTTATCTTTTAAAACACAAATAAATAATAAAAGAAATATAAAGTATTTTATTATAATATATACTGTATTATAATATAGGGCTTTCCTGATAGCTCAGCTGGTAAAGAATCCTTTTTCATTCAAATTGTTAGAAGAATTCAGTTTCTTATGGTTGTCAAAAAATATACTGTGGGCAAAAATAAAGTATTGTGTTTCAGTTAGAATCATTGAAATTGGATGCATATAGACCATCCGTCCCAAATGATAGAGTTCATTCTTTTTGTGCTTTGAAATATAATCTTTGCATCAGTTCTCTGTTGCCACTATAACACATGATCACAAACTTGGCAGCTTGAAATAGCACATGTGTAATATATTGTAGTTCTATAGTTTGGACTTGGGGCTAAAATCAAGGGGTCAGTAGTGTTGCATTTCTTCGGAAAGCTCTAGAGGAAAATCTGCTTCCTTTTTCATTCAAACTGCTACAAGAATTCATTTTCTTGTGGTTGTCAGCTGTGGCCATTTCTAGCTGTCAGAGACCGTCCACGTCCCTTGGTTCATGACTCCCTTCAGTTCAGTTCAGTTCAGTTCAGTCGCTCCTTCGTGTCCGAATCTCTGCGACCCCATGAATCGCAGCACGCCAGGCCTCCCTGTCCATCACCATCTACCGTAGTTCACTCAGACTCACATCCATCGAGCCAGTGATGCCATCCAGCCATCTCATCCTCTGTTGTCTCCTTCTCCTCCTGCCCCCAATCCCTCCCAGCATCAGAGTCTTTTCCAATGAGGTAACTGTTCGCATGAGGTGGCCAAAGTATTAGAGCTTCAGCTTTAGCATCATTCCTTCCAAAAAAATCCCAGGGCTGATCTCCTTCAGGATGGACTGGTTGGATCTCCTTGCAGTCCAAGGGACTTTCAAGAGTCTTCTCCAACACCACAGTTCAAAAGCATCAATTCTTCCATACTCTGACTTCTTCACAGTCCAACTCTCACATCCATACATGACTCCCTTACTCCATATTAAAGCCAACAATGACAAGTCAAGTCCCTTCCATGATTGAATCTCTCTTGCCTCTTTTTCCATGCTACCTCTCTGACTCAAGACAAGGAATATTCTCCAGTTTTTAAGAGTTTATGCAATTATTTTGGGACTAAGCAAATATTGAGAAGAGTATGAATGTAAAGTAAGGTCAACTTTCCAGAGTGCCGCTTGGCCCTCAGTAGTAATCTATTGAAGTTGAACAAATAGACATCTTATTTGCACTGATGATCTGATCTACGTAAAACAAGCAGTAGTATAATGATACATGAATAGCATTGAAAATACATACATATATGTACATCTGTGCATTTCTTATCACAATTATGAAATACTGACCATGATGTATTTTTAAAACAAACCAAAAAAATATAAACAGCCTGTGATAAGAGTTTACATTTGTTTAAAATGCACAAATGTGTATTTTTATTTATTAGTAAAGAGTATAATTCTACAAAGTATATATACCAAAGTTTTCATTTCAAAATGGATACTTATATCAGTGTATATTTTGCCTTCTTTTGTATATATTTTATTATCAGATTTTGAGTTATGCAGTCTATTTAAAATCAGAAAAAGTAAAAATATATACAAGGTAAAATTATACTTTTTCAATATACTTGTCAAGTACTAGAAGCAACTTACCAAAG
>SJYQ01000616.1:28683-79575 GCA_006410935.1 Redunca redunca | reverse complement strand
TGAATATTTTAATGAATATATTCATATATTTTAATGAATATGAATATTTTCATATATATATATATATATATATATATATATATATATTCCAGAAAAGTTTTGAGATCTGGGAAATTTCTAGCATAGTTATACTGAGAATCTGCCACATGTAGCAGTCATTAATGCATTATAAAATGCAAAAGAAAAAGCTAAGACTTTTCACCTCTGTCACCTCCTTGCTGCTAATGTCTGAATAACTACCAAATAAGTTCACAGCATAAATTATGGGGGATTTGGATAAATAAATTAAGATAGAAATTCAGATTGTTTTGACCAAAGGCACATCAAGCATATTTAGGCACAACTTGGACTAATTAAAATCATTAGGGTATCTACCACCAAAAAGAAATCTTCTTTTGAAGGGAATAATGGATCTATTTCTAGTGGGAATCTTGAAAACCAAAGCTACAAAGTTGGTGCACAGGGATAAAGCATTTAAAAGCTGTTAAAGTACTTTCCATCTAATGCTGAGCCTCCCCTTCTAGGATAAGTTGGTTACAGAACATGTTGGATTGACGTTAGGTCACCCACCAACCTCAGGAAATTTTTCATGCAATGAGCTACACTGAAAAACACCACAAAATCTCCAACCCAGTGGCCCATCCCTCTTAGGTGTTAATTTGGCTCTGAGAGACCCAAGACTTAGCTAAAGAAATGGGATTCCTAAGTTTCAAGGAATTGGGTGTACCACCTTTCAGCATGCCTGCTCATGTTATGTCTAAAAACAGTGGTCCCAAACTGTATGTTTACAAAAATGGCAAAATTTTACTAAGACAGTCTAAAATTACATAGACAATTATATTGAGGAATGTTCCATTTATGCAAGATTTTTTTTATTTAATAAATACACTGCAAGGTAGATTCCAAAATCAACATACATAATGAAATACCTATTTGAATTGGCATGTGGAAGCCTCCAAAAGGCTTCAAGATTCTCAAATAGCTTCATTGGGAGATTCATTGCCAGAGACACATGAGATATCCACAACAAAAGACTGTAAGATTATAATTAAAACTACTAGAAATAAAAAAGAAAATACATATATACAAGGAATTAGGATGGGTTTGGGGTAAGAAAATATATGAGGTGTGGAAACGTTGACTGGAAAAAAAAAAAAAAGATATGCAATCCAAAAAGTGAGAGTTGTGTTTCATTTGGTGAACAAACCTGAGGACTTAAGCCTGGGACACAGCATCTCAGATATCACTGAGAAAATTTTCTGAAGAGTCAAGCAGGGGATCCAGGATATATAGGAATTTCTGCAACAAAAGATCAGGTAGTTAGAATATCAAAAGATTATTGCTAATTAAAGAAAACCAGATATCTCAAGTTAAGGAACTTAGCACTTTTCTATATATGAGAAAATGCAAGAGTCTGGGCTCACTGAAATCATTTCTTTGACATGCACCTCAGGCATCCAGGGCCAGTATCCTTTGCTTTCTCATCCTGAGTCTCTTCACACCATCTAGGGTGGGGGAATGCTGCAGATGGCGGATAATCTTTGTATTCATCCTGAGTTTCCTCTGGCTTCACACGTGGGTCCAGTTGGTTGTAATGTGATGACTTCATGGCTGCACCATCCTTTGTATACTGATATGGAAGCCAGCGTTCTTAGTAAACAGAGATATGCTTTTTGTAAGAGAGTGAAAAAGAAATCAATTTTGTCCTAAATTAAAATTGTTGAAAAGACATAGGACAAAGTCTAAATCATTATAAACATTGTAAAGGATGTTTGGAAAAGAAATATTGGGAAAGGAATCTTATGTGTGGTCAACTGGCTAAGATTGGGGTTGATTTATATTTTTGTGTGTGAGTTTTATATCAAAGGTACACTGGTGCAACTTTAAAACTTGATTTCCTTTTCTGTTAAAAGGGCAAAATTTTCTTATATTATCATCCTCTCTTCCTCTCAGTAAGAACTAGTGAGCAAAGGCTTCCCTTAACCTGTTAATTATTCGCCTGGAAAGCAAATATTTTGTTTCTTGCCAAAATAATTTATTGTGCTTAATGTTGTCATTACTAATCTTTGAATACACAAGAAAACCAGGTCTTCTCAATATTAACAAAACTATGGTGATTTTACAACTATGTAACTCTGTATTTTCCTTCAATATCTTTAATCATCACCTTGGCTTAATGTATATTTTGACACATTTCTCCAAAATCAAATTTTAAATGAAGTCATTTTTTAAATTCTGTATTTGCCATAGGGTCCCGGAAACATGTCAAAAGATTTATTCTCTCTGCTTATAAAAATAAAAGTGTTAAACAAAATAGGCTTATTTGATATGTTAAATGATATAGGGAGCATCATCAAATAGTGATGTTTAACCTTCTGAAGTTACATCTGTATGCATATAATTATTAATATAAGTATTCTGGAAATTGTATAAAGATATGAAAGCTCTGATATCTCCTAGTATAATGTTATGAGTCACAGTTTCAGCTATTATCTTAAAATGTTGTGGGTTCCTTGTCAGTTCCGTTATAATAAACTCTCATTAGATCTTTAATATGAGAATTTTAGTCTTTCATCATTTATAGACAATTAACATTTTCCTCTAATGCTTTTGTAAAAATAAGACTTATGGAAAGGGCCTTTTCATGGCCTGTTGACACCTCTGACAAATTGCAAGGTGTCAAATCTTGGGTGCATATTTCATAACTGAAGATATTTCCACCTAACATTGGGTTCTGTGTAAATGCCAAAGACCTCAAAATCAAATTTACTAGAAAGAGAAGTTGTTGATATTGAGGCTGACTTCTTCCCCTCAAGGTGCTAGACCAAGAACTTTTTTTTCTGTTCTTCCTTTCCTCTCTGACCATTCTTTTCCTAATTCTTATGCCATGGAAGTTTTTTATATTCTTTATCTACCTTTTGCTTTGCTCTAGCCTAGAAAGACAATACCATTGTTCACATTTAACATGCTATTACAAAGCAGGGTAATCCAACCTGTAACAGAGAGTTCGATTTTTTATGATGGTGCTGATTCTGTAGTTTATTTCTGTCACAAACTTCTCCCTAAGTTCAGATGGCTCAGTTTCTCTGCAATAAAATCACTGAATGTAAACTTCTGGGCAATTAGAGACAAAGTTATAAAAAAATCATAAGCAAAACAAATTCCTTGAAGATATATCCCCTCTTTAGCCTCATTTATTTTTTTTATTTTTATTTTAACTTTAGTTTACTTTACAATACTGTATTGGTTTTGCCAAATATTGACATGAATTCACCACGTGTGTACGTGCATTCCCAAACATGAATCCCCTCCCACCTCCCACCCCATAACATCTCTCTGGGTCCTCTCCATGCACCAGCCCCAAGCATCCTGCATCCTGCATCCGACATAGACTGACAATTCGTTTCTTACATGATAGTATACATGTTTCAATGCCATTCTCCCATCTCATCCCACCCTCTCCCTCTCCCTCTCCCCCAGAGTCCAAAAGTTCACTCTATAGATCTGAGTCTCTTTTGTTGTCTCGCATACAGGGTCATCATCCCCATCTTTCTAAATTCCATATATATGCGTTAGTATACTGTATTGGTGTTTTTCTTTCTGGCTTACTTCACTCTGTATAATCGGCTCCAGCTCCATCCATCTCCTTAGAACTGATTCAAATGTATTCTTTTTAATGGCTGAGTAATACTCCATTGTGTATATGTACCACTGCTTTCTTATCCATTCATCTGCTGATGGACATCTAGGTTGTTTCCATGTTCTGGCTATTATAAACAGTGCTGCGATGAACATTGGGGTACATGTGTCTCTTTCTATTCTGGTTTCCTCAGTGTGTATGCCCAGCAGTGGGATTGCTGGGTCATAAGGCAGTTCTATTTGCAGTTTTTTAAGGAATCTCCACACTGTTCTCCATAGTGTCTGTACTACTTTGCATTCCCACCAACAGTGTAAAAGGGTTCCCTTTTCTCCACACCCTCTCCAGCATTTATTGCTTGCAGACTCTTGGATCACAGCCATTCTGACTGGTGTGAAGTGGTACCTCATTGTGGTTTTGATGTGAATTTCTCTGATAATGAGTGATTTTGAGCATCTTTTCATGTGTTTGTTAGCCATCGGTATGTCTTCTTTGGAGAAATGTCTATTTAGGTCTTTGGCCCATTTTTTGATTGGGTCATTTATTTTTCTGGAATTGAGCTGCATAAGTTGCTTGTATATTTTTGAGATTAGTTGTTTGTCAGTTGTTTCATTTGCTATTATTTTCTCCCATTCAGAAGGCTGTCTTTTCACTTTGCTTATACTTTCCTTTGTTGTGCAGAAACTTTTAATTTTAATTATATCCAATTTGTTTATTTTTGCTTTAATTTCCAGAATTCTGGGAGGTGGATCATAGAGGATCCTGCTGTGATTTATGTCGGAGAGTGTTTTGCCTATGTTCTCCTCTAGGAGTTTTATAGTTTCTGGTCTTACATTTAGATCTTTAATCCATTTTGAGTTTACTTTTGTGTGTGGTGTTAGAAAGTGATCTAGTTTCATTCTTTTACAAGTTGTTGACCAATTTTCCCAGCACCACTTGTTAAAGAGATTGTCTTTACTCCATTGTATATTCTTGCCTCCTTTATCAAAGATAAGGTGTCCATAGGTGTGTGGATTTATCTCTGGGCTTTCTATTTTGTTCCATTGATCTATATTTCTGTCTTTGTGCCAGTACCATACTGTCTTGATGACTGTGGCTTTTAATTTTATTGGAATATATACATTGCTGTGTTAGTTTCAGGTGTACAGCAAAGTGATACAGTTATTCATATATCCATTCTTTTTCAGATTCTTTTCTAACAGAGTTTATCAAAGTATACATAGGTAGAGTGCCCTGTGCTATGCAGTGGGTCCTTATTAGTTACTTATATTATATAGTAGTGTGCATTCCTACCAAGCTTGTGACTTATCCCTTCTCTTCACATTTCCCTTTTGGTGACCATAAGTTTATTTTTGATATCTGTAAGTCTACTTCTGTATTATAAATAAGTTCATTTGTGTATTTTTTTTTCAAAATTAGATTCCACATATGAGTGAAATCGTATGATGTTTGCCTTTCTCTGTCTGACATACTTCATTTAGTATAGCAATCGTAGGTCTATCCATGTTGCTGCAAATGACATTCTTTCATTCTTTTTATGGCTGACTAATATTCCACTGTGTATATATTCCACATCTCCATTCATCTGTTGATGAAAATTTAGGTTGTTTCCATGCCTAGGCTATTGCAAATAGTGCTGCTGTGAACACAGGGTTGCATGTATCCTTTTGGATTATAGTTTTCTTTGGATATATGCCCAGGAGTAGGATCGCTGGATCATATATTAGTTCTGTTTTAAAAATTTTAAGGAATCTTCATACTGTTCCAACTCTTTGTGACCCTATGAACGGTACGCCATCAGGTTCCTCTGACCATGGGATTTTCCCAACAAGCATACTGGAGTGAATTGTCATTCCCTCTTCTAGGGGATCTTCCCAGCCCAGGGATTAAATGTAAGTCTCCTGCATTCCAGGTAGATTCTTTACTGCTGAGTCAGCAGGGAAGTCCCATTGTGATCATACCAATTTACATCCCCACCAAGAATATAGAAGGGTTCTTTTCTCCATCCCCTTTCCAGCATTTATGTTTGTAGACTTTTTGATGATGGCCATTCTGACTGGTTGACATGACACCTCATTGTAATTTTAACTTGCCTTTTTCTGATCATTAGTGATGTTGAGCATTCTTTCTTTTTCTTTCTTTCTTTCTTTCTTTCTTTCTTTCTTTTTTTTTTTTTGCCATTTGCAGGATCATTTCTTGGTGTATCTGATTTTAGCTGGTTTGGGTTATGGAGACCATGGTCAAGTGTGTTCTCCAAATCATAGGCCATGTTTTATTACTAATAATTATCATTGTCTCTCTAATATACTGTGTTCTCTCAAAAGCTTTAAATTCAGTGCCTTTGGACAGCGTTTCAGCACCAAATAGACATTCTCTCTTCAAGTGAAATGACAAAAAAGAACAGAATAGTATAAAAAGCTCTAAGAATAGAAGCCTGACTTCACCTCTTATGAATACTACTCTAAGAACTGAATGTCAGTGGTAACAAGGAGTCACGCTGAGAAATTTTTGACTAAACCTCTTGAATGGTTAATAAGATGATCAAAAGGGCAGACTATTGAAACAAATTTCTTGGCCCCAAAAGAGCCACTCTTGCCCAAGGTGCCACAGCTGAAATGCAGATAACTTTTATGTCTCTGTAAATGCTTTGTTTGACCAGAAACACAGTATATTCAGTCAGCTAATTTCCAAGTGCCAAGCCAGGTCTGGACCTCCTCACCCAAACATGGTTGTGTGTGGCCCAGCCAATCAGATATTTTCTACTTGTCTCTTCTTTGTTCTTATCCTTATCTTATAAAAACTTCTTGCCTTTTGCTCTATTTTTCAATTCTTCAACAGCAGACTATCTACTTCATGAAGTATTTGACAAAGCTAATTTGTATCACCTAAATTGTTTTCTTTAGTAAATTTTTAACAAGTGAAAGCCTGTGACAATATCAATTGACAGTTGCTACTACTGATAAGACTCTGTAGAGTAGAGAGAGAACTGCAGCTATATGTAATCTATTTTCAAAATTATATTTTAAAACCCCAATTTCTATAAATAGTCAAACTACAGAAGTGACTGATATCTTCATCTGTTGTCACATAACAGAAAGTTTCCCTCATTTAGCTGGATGATAAGCAGTATACACACATGTGCATGTGCACACACACACACAATGTACTTGTGCACTTACAGTAGGAACAATGTTGACTGCCTGTGTTAAGTCATTCAATGTTAGGTAATTTGCTTTCAAACCACTTTCTATTACTTAACAGGATTTATTTTAATGAAAAAAATCTCACTTGATGGTGAAAGCAGCAGTTCAATATCAATTGCCCCTTGCTTCTGACATTTTATTTCTATTTTAAGAAACATTTTTGATGAAGAGGAGTACTTGTCGAAGAAAGGAAAAACAAAAAAGGAGAAGGGAAAAGGCAGAGAGGAGGAAGGAAGAAGATGTAAGAATAGGTGACAAAATAGACAAAAGTTTTGAGATGTGGGAAATTTTCTACAACCCCAGAAACTAGGAAATGACTTTTTAGAGGTGATAAGAATTCATCATTTTAAAAAAGCTTAATTCAAAAGAAAAAAAAATTAAGACTAACTCTATAATTTTAGAAATAATTAAAAAAACATGCATCTTATAAAATAGTAAAAAATACAGTGGTAATAATCTATTATACAAAAGACTAAAAGGGGCATTGGTAAGGGAGACATTAAAAGAAAAGCAATTAAAATAAATTGTACAGAGAGTACTTAACTAACATAGAACATATAAAATCTCCATATATTAGACATAGTGGAGTGTACAACATACATAACAAGCATTACAACAGAAGAGATGATGTCTCTGAGAGAAGAAAAAATCAGTGATAAAATCATAAAAGAGAAATTTATATGAGTTAAGACTAAGAATAAAATGCTTCTTGTTATTGAAAAACATATTAAACAAAGAGGAAAGCAAAATGCCTGTGATGAAGACTTAATGTGCTAAATAAGTGACTTCTGCAAACTCAGTCAAGATTAATATAAACAGCAGCACTTAAATTCATTTGGGTAAAATGAATACCTTTAAATAATTCCCCTCAAATTCAAAATTTATGCTGAAAGCTAATCAATTTATGCTGAAAGAAGGAAAAAATATGTTGGTTTATCCCTTGTCATATAAAATGTCAAAGAACAAAGAGGAAATTGCTGTATTATTTTGAGAGGAAAAGTTTATGATATAAGAATTCAAAACACAACTGCATTGTCATTCATATGTGAAGTTAATCAAAAGATACTATTTAAATATGAAAAATCTCAGAAAACATCCACATAAGGCCTGGTGTGCTGCGACTCATGGGGTCACAGAATTGGACATGACTGTGACTGAACTGAACTGAACTGAAGTGAAGTGTCATGAAAAAACATTATTTCATTATATAATTTAGTCAACTAAGATTAAAAATAAAATGAAGACACGGTATAAAATTCTGTCAGATAATATAGAAAGCAGTTTTATGCATATCTATACCATATAATAAATATAAGTATATGTATAACATATAAATAACTATATATGTTTACAAATGCAAGTCAAAAAGGTGAGATATGAACAAAACTTTGAAGCTAATAAAAGTGAAATATGAAAAAATATAATATCTTTGTGAACTTACATAAAGGATAAACAATTATGTTTTTATTTTATCATGTAAATATTTGAAGAGTTGCAGATTTCAGTACAGTTAATGTTTTTTTAAGAACATTTTAATTTAACGTTTTAATGAGTCTCTGTGTGTTTTTGTGTGTATAAATCCTTTTTGATATTTAATTTATAAAAATAGCACATGATCAAGTGACAATTCAAGTATACCAGTCTGTATAATGACATGGTTATTAATCTTGTCTTCCATGCTCATGTAATTTCAAACACAAAATGTAACCAAGGCACATGAGACTTTATATTTTTCTCATAAATGTGTAAAAATAAAAGTGGAAATCTCTAGGATAATCTATTGACACTTTATGTTCAAATAAAATTGCAAAAGAAGTGTTGGGTTAGCCTAAAACTTTGAGTTTTTCTGTAAGATAGTATGGGAAAACCTGAATGAAATTTTTTGCCAACACAATATTTTATCAAAATTGGTAAGTATTTCACCAAGAAAGAATAATGCTCAGGAATTTCTTCTCAATAATGTGATTTTGGATCAAGTTTGAAGAATTAGATATGGTCTTATTGATGCCTTCTCTGTCAGATGAGAGTGCCTAGAAACAATAAAATCCTAACAGCAAACAGTACATCTAGCCCTCAGATCTTGGTTTGTAATACACCTCTCTAATAGATGTAACCACGGCTCCTTAGAGAATTGACTGATTCCAGGACTCTGGAAAGAAACGTGTAGGATGAAGCTGAAGAATTTTGTAATGCCAAAATATAAGAAAGTGTTCAAACAAACAAAACCAATAAATTTTGAGCCATTTGAAATGCTACTATCAATGTGGCTTCAGTTTGGATTTTTATTTATTTATTAGGCCTTCAATGGCCAAGTTGAAAAATTTAAGCATGAAAATAAAATAGACTTATAACCCAAAGTATGAGTCTGTGTGTGTTTTTGTGTGTATAAATCCTTTTTGATATTTATAAGTGAATCATAATATTGAATTAATAAATAAATGAGGTAGAATAGGCAAATAGATAAATATATGCAGAAGAATTTCAAAAACTTTGTATAGATATAGGGGCAGTATAGCTACCCTCATGTTGTATGTAGGCTGTGCATAATGACTTCTTTTTGAAGAGGATATCATAAAAGTGTGTGTGGAGGATGAATCTTCATAGTGGACAAATCTGAAAAACATAACATCAGCCAGATTCTTAAGTTTAAATTCAGTAGTGTTGTCATGCTGGTAATATATGCCCTTGACTTCTATAGTCACCCATATATACCCAAAATATATACAGCACCAGTCTAATCATGAACATTAGGAGAATCAAAGTTGAGAATGTCACTACAAAATTCTTGACCAATATTCCTTAAAACTGTTTCCATTGTTTCCCCATCCATTTGCCATGAAGTAATGGGACCAGATACCATGATCTTAGTTTTCTGAATGGTGCATTTTAAGCCAGCTTTTCCACTCTCCTCTTTCACTTTCATCAAGAGGCTGTTTAGTTCCTCTTCACTTTCAGCCATAGGATGGAGTCATTTGCGTTATCTGAGATTACTGATATTCCTCCCAGCAATCTTGATTCCAGCTTGTGTTTCATCCAGCCTGGCATTTCGCATGATGCACTCTGCATATAAGTTAAATAAGCATGGTGACAATATACAGCCTTAATATATTCCTTTCCTGATTTGAAACCAGTTTGTTGTTTCTTGTCCAGTTCTAACTGTTGCTTCTTGACCTGCTTACAGATTTCTCAGGAGGCATATAAGGTGGTCTGGTATTACCATCTCTTGGAGAATTTTCCAGTTTGTTGTGATGTACACAATCAAAGACTTTGGCATGATCAATAAAGCAGTCACAGAATAATTAAGAATAGAATAAAATATTTAGTAAAATTTTCAGTCAAAGGCAAAATTAAAAGTAAATTTTTGAATAACTTATGGGATACACAATAAAATATTAAGAAGAATTTTAGCATTTAAAAGTCTGGATAAGAAGAAGCATTGAGTAACTGATGATTGTAAGTGAAAATGAGTTAAGAAGAAAACTTGGGTGTCACAGAATCTGAGTGAGAAAGTATGACATTTTGCTGGGTAATGTCATCAACATCCTTATTATACTTTTCAGCATCTGAAAAAAGCTAATTTGCATTGTGAGTGCTTTATTCAAAGAGGATCTTAGTCTTCTTGTTTCTTGTTTTTTTCTTTAATACATGTTTTTAACAGAAAATCTATGAGCTCACACACACACACATATATATACACACACACATATACATACACAGTATATATGTATAGAATGACATGATTTATTCTCTCTGAAGAACTACTGCTACTACTAATCATTAGTATCAATTCAGAAAGACTATTTGAATCCAATAATATGTATTAATTCTAAGAAATCTCAGGTATTTACTTGAAGGCCTTTAATATCATAGCTCCATTTCTACCTCGGGTCTCATATCCTTTTGAGCAAGAATTAACCTAATAGTTAAAGAATGTTTAAACTTGAATTCCATTTATTCTCAGAACTTTTTTCATAACTATTTGTTTTCAATCAGATAGTGGGCTTTGATATTTTGGGATATTTAAGTTTTCATTATATAAGATTTATATGACTGTTTACTTTTTAGAAATTAACATCAAATAACTTTATTTTTATCTCCTACTCTTCTAAATCTTTATTTCATTTGTTTCTATTTCAAGGAAAGTAATCAGAAGGTAATAGTTTAAAGAGGTATACTTTTGGTTATAGAGAGCTTAATAATGTGTCTATTTTTCTTATGTTCACCTTCTTAAAAACGCTTTTGTGCCTTTCAAATGATTTTGATAACTTGTCTCTAAATCATTTTAAGAATAACAGTTTTTGACAATTCACTAAATTGTGTCTTACACATCTTGAATCAGCAGCTTACCCAAACAATGTCTGATCCTTAAAGCCAAGTCGGTTACTTCCTATGCTCTCAGAAAGTCAAATAAAAGGATAAAAAACTTTGGATGTTTCTAGGGTACACTTCTTTAACTCCACTTTTCTCTCTCCTTTATTTTCTACTTACTTGAAGAGGTTCCCTTTTCCTGGATTTAGTTTTATAGCTTTACCTCTGATATCTATTTTATTTGATTTCAGTCCTTAAGAACACTCCCTTCATTTCCTCCCCCAACCCCCAGAAAATGTTGCTAAGAGTTTTATTTCTAACAAGAGGAAAATAATAAAATTAAAATAGACCAGTTGGAACCAAGTTTCCTGTTGAGAACACTCTTGTCATTTTAAAACTTAGCAACTCTGCAGAGTTTCAGTTTTGATCACCATGCATTCTGCTAGCCAAGTATTTACCAAACACCACAATGTATCAGGGGTTACAAAAAAGCACCACCTCAATTTTTTGTTTCATCAAGAAAAGACTATATCATTCCATAATGCAAGCAGACACATACCCAAAGACATACACACACACACCGACACAGACATTTTCTGAAGTAAAGGAAGAAGGAGCCATAAAACTTAAAGTACAGTTGCCCATCAGCATCTGTAGAGGAATCCATGACCTACAGCATTTACCAAAATCCATGGCAGCTACTTAAGTCTCATGGTTGGTTCTTCATATCCTTGGTCCCACATCTGTGAGTTCAGTGAACATCAGATCTTCTAGCCGTTACCTGTTGAAAAAATGTCTGTATAAGAGGACCCACCCAGTTCAAACTCATGTTGTTCAGCTGTAATGTGTATCCTCTAAGCGATATTGCTGGCCAGAAGTTTTATGTTTTGGTGGAAATAACTGGTAAACAATCTAAAAAGAATAGAAAAGAGTTTTATTTGAATCAAACTGAGGACCATAGCCAGACACAGATGCAAGAAGCACTTAAACTGTGTTCCACCAGAGTACAAAATGGGGGCTTAAAAGGCAGATCAGCAAAATTACTTAAGTTGTTTGACAAGAATTCTAATTAGAGCTGGCAAGAAGTAAGGGTGCTTGTTAAGCAAGGATTGGTTAGAGTCCAAAAGGGTTGCATAGTTACAAAGGTAAGATCTTGAGACCATACGTTTGCAACTGGCAGCTGCTGATAGATATTGTTCTGAGAACAGCTGGTAGTGTCTTTGAATCTGATACGGTTCAAAAAATCCATGTTCTTAATAATACACAAACGTATTAAACCAGATTCACAAGGGCTACCCAGGTCCATTTTGAATACCTGAAGCACATTTACCCCATTTTTATTTTTAAATGCATTAGTTTCTTTAATGATTTAAGCTGATGTACAATCCACGTTTAATAGTCTACAAACAGGTTGTTTTAATTAACCTAAAGTTCAAATAAAATCATGTGTAAGTCAGAATGACTTCTCCCTACCTCAATATGTGAAAGTATCTTCCATCATATGCTACACAGAAATATACTTTAAGATATCCAGATATAGCTCAGAGAGCTCTTGTTCCAGTATTTTCCTACAATGTCTTGAGAACCTTTGGTCCATGTTAGAAAATCTTTCAGTTAAAGTCAGTGATTCTAGCAAGCTGGTTGGTGGAAATTTGCTAAGACTTTCTTTCAGAGCATTTTATTAATTTAGTTCAACATTAATTGTCAGAAAACATCTAGAAAGAATTTACTTGTGCAATCAATTCTAGAAATATAGGAACTTCTTTATGAAACTTATAAGAAAGCAGAGTAAAATGATACTATGTAGTTCTTACAGTCCACCAAGTTTACCTTATTGGATATAACTACTTTCAAACCAGGATTTCAAAAATTATTCTTCTTATGGTTAATGATACCTCATAACCTGCATTCAAATTGAAAATCAAGGAGATAATTTTCCTTGGGTGGAAGACATCACCAAATTGCTCTCTATATGAGCAATAGTAATAAAAGCTGAAATAAATTTTAGTAAAACACTGTGGGAAAAATCCCTCCCTAAAATCAATGCCTGCCTCCAACTCCAGATATTTTCAAGAATAAAAAAACAATCATTTACCATAGCCAAGCTAAATTCCAGCTGTAGACAAAATAGCCTGCTTATACAGGTTAAAAGATAAAGACCACTAAAATATGCCCTCTTAAGAATAAAAAGATTCTAGCAATGTAATTTTGATCTGTTTCAAAGTAAACTAAATAAAACAAAATTGAATGATAAACATAGATTTTTCCTTTTTCTAGGTCACAGCTGCACTTCCTAATTTTTATTTCTTTTATGTAGGAAGGAACATTGCTTCATCTGTGGATCAGGCAATGTGTGCAAACACCTACAATCAAAATTTTCCTATATTTCTTTCCTTGAAGCCCCAGTCTTTCATTCTCATAGTCTGACGGTCATTTTATTATTGTCTTGGAACTTTGACAGTGCTTCACACACAAAAAATCCTCAATCCTCATTTCTAATGACTTTGACCTAGGTCAGTCCAACATCTACACTATCAGTTTTCAAAAAATATGAATACTTACTCTCAGTCACAAAAGAAAAAAGTCATTTTCTCTGATTCAGTGATTACTTTAGACTATGCATCACAAAAAGGATATTTTTTTCTAAAGTATTTCAGGATGATTTCATCAAATATCTTAACCTTTTTAGCCCTCTTGTCATTATCCATTTATGAGGTAAATTTTAGAAAGAACTATGCTAATGGTCATAGTTTCAGGCTTTCAGCCAAGAAATTCATGAACATTAATGGGAAAGAGTCATAGACTCTGAGCAAAAAACAATTCAATAAGGACTATTTTTGTCTGATACAATTTCTAATTTATAATAAGGCCAACATGTACATATGCACTTATATACATGCATATATATTTGCAGATGTACACATAAGTGTATGCTCAGTCACTTCAGTCATGTCCAACTCTTTATGACCCTATGGACTGTATCCTACCAGGCTCCTCTGTCTGTGGAATTCTCCAGGCAAAAATACTGGACTGTGTTGTGATTTCCTTCTCCAGGGGATCTTCCCAACCCAGGGGTTGAACCTGGTTCTGCTGAATTGCAGGCATATTCTTTACCCACTGCACTGCCTGGGAAGCCCTGAGAAATAGGTATATATATGCATATAAAGCTGATATATGACCTCAACTGTAAAGACTCTTAACATGGACTGTTTTTCTAGTAACCGTTATCTTCCATCAAGTAGGATTTGTACTGCTATTTTCACACTGGAATAGAGAAAATGGAAGTAGAATAAGTTTAAAGGCACATTTGCAATAATCAAGACAACACAATTACTGATTAAAAACAATTGTTTCCTCTTTTATTTTCTTTTTCAAAATTTAGTGAATGTTTTAGACTCAATAGATTGATTCACTTTCCCCTTAAGCATATTCTACTGCCGAATGCCAATGTCCTCTTTTTAATTCATACACAAAACAAGAAATATGAACTTATAGGATAAATAATTGTAATATAAAACAAGGAATATTTATTCCCCAAGTCAATATCCTGAGACCTAAAATTTTAGAGTCACTTACTAAAATGGTCCTTTCTATGAAGTATAGCTAAACAAAAGCCAACAGAATGCTGAACCCAACACTGACTGCCAAATTTATTTTGGACAAACACAGGATTGAGCAGTCAGTTTCCTTACTCCTTAAAAAATGTCAGGAAAAATATTAAGACAATCCTAAATAAAACTCAGATAGTCAAGTACATAAACTTTGGCCACCTGATGCAAAGCACCTACTCATTGGAAAAGACCACGATTCTCAGAAAGAGTGAAGGCAAAAAGAGAAAAAGGAGGCAGAGAATTAGATGGTTAGATAGCATCACCAACTCAGTGGACGTGAATCTGAGCAAAATCTGGGAGACAGTGGAGGATAGAGGAGGCTGAAATGCTGCAGTCCATGGGGTTGCAAAGAGTCAGACACGACTTAGTTACTGAAAAACAACAAACTTTTTTATATTTTAATTTTCATATAATGTTTTGAAATTTAATATACTGATTGAAAAATCATCAATTTTAACTCATTCTTTTTTAATATAGCAAACTCACGCATGTAACTATCACCCATGTTAGAAAACAATATTATCAGCAACACAGAAAAACTCACAACCCCTTGTCAATCACTACAGCCCCTGAAAAGTATCTACTAACCTGTCTTATAAAATTTCAGGTTCATTTTGATTAGTTTTAAACTGTATAGAATTAAAGTAGTTTTACATTTGTTTCTTGCTTCTTTCACTAAAGATTAAATTTTCAAATCCATTTGTTGCTAATCATGTAACTCACTTTTATTAATAAATATGGATTTTTATGAATTAATAGGCAAATTTGCCACAATCCACTTAGCGATGGTTCCCATCAGTGATATCCCATTAGTGATGGTTGTTTAATATCTTTCATATATAGAAATGAACATTCATAAATAGAAGTAGGATTTCTGAGTCATTGGATATGTTTTTGATGGAACTGCCAACTTTCTAAAGCTGTTTTAATGACTTTATTCTCCCCTCAACAGTGTGTGAAAGTTTCAGTAGCCCCATATCCTCATTAACTTTTAGTGTTTTCCATCATTTTCAGTTTAGTTATTCTGTGAGGTGGCTAATGGATTTGGCTCCTTTTTGTGTGTGTATTGGTCATTTTAACATCCTCTAGAAATGGTTCATTAAGTCCTTTCTCTGTTGTTCTATTGGATTACCTATAATTCTCTCATGAATATAGGAGTTCTCTTTATAGTCTGGTGTTGGGACTTTGTAAATAATGTGTTATAAATACCTCCTCCCACTTGGTGGCTTTTCTGTGACTCAGTGGTATCCTTTAAGAATCAGTTCTTAGTCATTTTTATGAAGTCCAGCATATCTATTTGTATTTTTCAAGTTTTGCATCTATTTTAAAAAATTATTGTCTATTCTAAATCCAGGAAAACATTATCTTTTATTTTCCTTAAAATCTTGCTTTATTTACCTTCTACCTTTAGATCAATAGTCCACTTAGATCTGACATTTCTTTATGTGAGCTAGAGTATAAGTTTCATTTTTTCACATATGGCTATCCAACTGATCTAGTGCTATTTACCAACCTTTTCACACTGTTCGACAGTATCTTCTTTTCCATAAATCAGGTTGTAATATATGTGTGGATCTATGTCTGGGTTCTATCCTGCTTCATTAAGCCTCTTTATGTACATGCCAATACCACAGACTCTTAATTTTTTACCTTTTAAATCTTGATGTCTGATATGTTCTGACCTCAAGTTTTCTTTTTTTAAACTTGATGTATAATTGCTTTACAATGTTGGGTTAGTTTCTGAGGCTTCCCACGAGTTATCTGTTTTACACATGATCATGTATGTTTGTCAATTCTACTCTTAATTTTTCTTTCTTAATTTTTTAGATTAATTATTCTGGGTCATTTATATTTCCATATACTTTTATAATTATGTTATCAATTTTCACACAAACTTTCTTGGGTTTTATTTAGATTTCTTTGAAAATATGAATCGTTTTTTTATGAATGGTCATTATTACAATGTATGAAATGCAGTCTATCATTGGTAGTCTGCAGTTTTTGTAAGTTTATTACTTCATCAGATTCTTAAGAGAAAGTCTTTGTAAGTTTCAAGTTTCCTTACCCAAGTTAGAGATGTTGAGAAATATCTCTCAATGAATGTACATGAAAGACTGGGCTTTCAAGTATCAGACAATCACATAAGTGGAAAGATAATGCATCTTGTTTCATACTTTAAGTTGGAAAAAAAATTAGAAGCTCACATAAGAATGTAACATTTTAGAAATACTTCCATATTCTTATCTTGGATCTAAATAAGTATATAAAATAAAAACAAAACAAAAAAAAAAAAAAAAACACCAGCATTTAAAAGAAGTTTCTACAGAAGACAGAAAAGAGAGAAAAACTGGTTAGATGTTTCTATTGCAGTGGGTCCTGCTATTTAATTGAACCCTAAATAGAGATAATAGTGAAATTAGTTCTATCAGAATACACAACTCATGTACACTGAATATCCCCCAAAAAACACAGTTCAATTAAAAAATTGACAGATGATCTGAATAGGAATTTTTCCAAAGAAGACATACAGACAACTACCAGATGCAAGGAAAGCTGCTCAACATTACTAATTATCAGGGAAATGCAAATCACAACTACAACAAAATATCACCTCACACCTGTCAGAATGACTGTCATCAAAAAGAAAAGAAGTAGCAAGTGTTGAAGATGTGGAGGAAAGAGAACCCTAGTACATTATTGGTGACAATGTAAATTGGTGTAGCCACCATCCAAAATAGTATGTAAGTGCTAGTCGTTCAGCCAAACCAGACTCTTCGTGACCCCATGGACTGTAGCCTATCAGGCTCCTCTGTCCATGAGGTTTTCCAGGCAAAGATACTGGAGTGGGTTGCCATTTCCTTCTTCAGGGGATCTTCCCGACCCAGGGATTGAAACGGGTCTCCTGGAGGTATAGAAACCCTTCAAAAAAAATAAAGCTATCACACGATCCAGCAGTTCCCTTCCTGGACATTTATCTGGAAACACTAGTTTGAACAAATATATACATCCCAATATTTATAATAGCCGTATTACAATAGATGAGATATGGAAGCAACCTAACTACCCACTGATAGACAAATGGAAAAAAAAAAAAAGCCATTTTCAAAAACATAGGTGGATCTGGAGGATATGCATGGTGAAGTAAGTCATACAAAGAAAGACAGATACTCCATGTTTTCACTTATATTTGGAATTTTAAAGACAAAACAAACAAATATAGCAAAACAGAAACAGACTTACAGATCAGAGAACAAACTAGTTAAACTGGGGAGTACGGATGAGGGGGGAGATGAAATAGGTGGGGGAGATTAAATGGTATAAAATACAGTTATAAAATACATAAGTTACAGCAATGTAACATAGAGCACAGGGAGTATAATCAGTAACTTTGAATGGTGTGTAATCTATAAGAACATTGAATCACTATGTGGCACAGTTGAAAATAATATAATATTATAAGTTAATTACTCTCCAACTAAAAAAAGGAAATGTAAAGGATAGAATGTACTTTAATATGCTACATGTTTGGGAAAAATAGGGGGAAAGATGTTTAGAAAAAAACAGAAAAGAAACTCCTCTATTCTGTTCAAATCATAGTCCTAAGAATTCAGGTCAGTATCTCATCTCAACAAGTTACACAACCAGATCCTAAATATAATGGATTCTAAGAAGTCAAGTGTTTTGAATAACTAGATCATTTCTGAGAACTGCTCTATTCTTTTTCATCTCTTTGAGAGTAAATTTAAAATAATATTTTTTTAATCATTTTCACTTATTTCTTGACAAATCTAATAATATAAATATAAGTCATCTGTAATGCAAATTGTGTAATCTAACACAACATACTAACTAAAATTGCCTCATTTTATTTTGCTAGGATAAGATAACAAAAAGGAAGAGTTTTGAGGTNNAGTTTTGAGGTCCAATTTACACTAGAAAGATGATAAAATGCCTTTTTCAATTATAGTTAACATTTTATTACATACTTTGCCTGATCCCTTAGATAAAGTAGGTATTTTCAGGCCATTTACAGCAAACAAGAAAGACATTTCACTCTGTCCTGATATTTTTAGTTTATCTCAACTAAAAACATTTTATAAAAAACAATAGGACCTAGTATTATCAGAAGAAATATTTTAAGGTAGAATGCAGTCAAATGAGCAGTCTCAAATTTCAATGGCATTCTCAAGCAGGTAACAAATAATGCCTAACTGTACTATTCAGTATCTTAAATTACTGAGATAGTCAACTTTATATTTCTCCATCATAATGAGCTTATCAAAAAGGAAGATCTATTCAAAATTATGTCTTGAATTAAGAATATACAAAAGGCTTTTTGGGAGAGATTATTGTCCTGCACTTTTTTTTTTTAATTTTATTTTTTTTACTTTACAATACTGTATTGGTTTTGCCATACATTGACATGAATCCACCACAGGTGTACATAAGTTCCCAACCCTGAACCCCCCTCCCACCACCCTCCCCATATCATCTCTCTGGGTCATCCCAGTGCACCAGCCCCAAGCATCCTGTATCCTGTATCGAGCCTAGACTAGCAATTCATTTCTTACATGATAGTATACATGTTTCAATGCCATTCTCCCAAATCATCCCATCCTCTCCCTCTCCCACAGAGTCCAAAAGTCTGTTTTTTACATCTGTGTCTTTTTTGCTGTCTCGTATACAGGGTTATCATAACCATCTTTCTAAATTCCATATATATGTGTTAGTATACTGTATTGGTGTTTTTCTTTCTCGCTTACTTCACTCTGTATAATCGGCTCCAGTTTCATCCACCTCATTAGAACTGATTCAGATGTATTCTTTTTAATGGCTGAGTAATACTTCATTGGTACTAGCATTTGTTTGAGATTGCGAACAACTTGATTTGGGGAGAGAAAAGGAGCCTCACCTAACTTTTTTGCAGTTAACAATGCTTTTGTCTCTTATTTGGCAGGGAGATTAGTAAAGTGAATAGTATGCTCTTTGGAAGATAATCATAACTAACATGAAAATGTTTGGGAACAATATGTAATGCTGGAACTTCACCTTTATAATGACATTTGAGAATATATTTAAAACCAGCAGAGTAATAGCGTGTTCTGTTGCCCAGGTACCTATTGAAATTTATAAGGAATTTCAGAATACACTCGAGTGTGAACAGGTCTGGACTGTATAGTGACCTGGAAGGCCCAGGAGACCCATTTAGATTTTCCATGAGGTGAAAACTTGATGTAATGACACTAGATATTGTGCCCCTTCTAACATTCTCAAGTAAAAGTGGAAAGCAAATTCCTATAAGTATCTACATATCTTAATAAAGAGATTCATGTCAGTTTCTAATGTACTCATGAATTATAATGAAGATGATGGTATACTCAAAAATTACACAAAAGAATTATTTTCTATTATTATTGTTTCTGCAAGATATGTTCTAAAACTTTTCAATCAACAAATGCCTCTTTCTTGCCTTTTGGAACAAAATCTTGGCTCTCAATGTTATACGTACCAAAGTGCTTGGAGTAAAATATCTTTACATGAAAGGAAAATAAACATGCATTCCATACTCCTAGACATCTATGATGCCCTTATGTCTATGCATTTGCTCTACATATGGCTAAGAATAAGTTTCAAGCTTCTAAATCTTCAAGTTAGTTTTCTGTCCAACTTATATCTACAGTATATTTGGCACTTTGCGTGGTCATTCTCAGGCATCAAAACATGAACTTACACTGTGGCACTACAGAATAGTAAAAAGAAGCAATTAAAGATGAACCAGAGGGCATTCATTTCAGTTAGGAGTTGTCATTTGCAACAGGGGATCTTGGGCAAGAAGCCTAACCTCTCCAAAGTGGCCATCTTTGATTCATCTTGACTGATACAGGGAGACAACTAAGATCTGTGTAAAAAGCTCATGTTGCTACAGGTATGGAATTTATTGGATATACAATTTGTGCACTTTGTGAACTTTTGATATATTTTTGTTTTTTAAATGTATCCCTTTCTTCCTCAGAAATCATGTTATGGGCACACAATACTTGGGTCAAATGTGGACAGTTAGAGGTAGTCATCATTTTAAAAAGTAATGTCTTAAACTTTTGTCTTTTCTTTACACTGTAGAAAATGTCAACATGACCTTGCCATACTATATTTTTTTTAATTTCAAATTAAATGTGTGCACTAGCCATCTAATGATTAAGGAAAATCCCTATTCTTATAACTCTGAAATCCTGTAACAAATCTTATTCTTGTCTCAGCATCGTAACTATTATGAATTGTTTAATCAAAGCTTTATGTCTTTCTCTACTCTTGTTAATGTTTAATCCTCTTAATAGCCACCAGGGTATGACACTGAAACTTTATACTGCTGTCTTTAAACTTACCATCGCCTTCTTCAGGACAGAAAACTTAGAGAAATAATGGCTTATTTAATGAAAGGAAATGCTACTTCTACTCATCTGACATGTATATAAGATAAACATTAGAAAAAGGCAATATGAGAAGAAGAGTAAAGAGAGAATATTTTATTTAGTACACATTTTTAAGCTCTATCAATTTTAAGAAACAAATCAGAAGATTAAAATAACTTAAATATCTTAAAATATGTGTTCCTTTGCATATAGAGTAAAAGCCTAATGCTACTCCATGTTTCCAAGATACTTAATAAAATGTGTTTTTAAAATCTTCCACGTTACATCCCATTTGAATCTGATGAGGCAATCTCATTTTGCAAGGAACCAATAATTTTTCTCTTTTGTGTAGTTTGTAGATCATTGTAGAAAACTCATTTATGCTACTTTTAATGACATGTCACAGCTCATAAATATAGTTTAATATTGTTTTCATATAATAAAAGAACTTGTTCTCCTGTATTCAGTATAGTGGAAATGTGTACTATTCAAGTTATAATTTTTCTCTACATTGTAGGATATAAAATAATCACATGTGCCAAGACATACATGTTGTTTCAATAACATTTCAGCAATTCCAAATTTCACATCATATTACCTATATTGAAAATTCTGTTCAAATCACAAAGCAGAAATTACATAATTGACAGACTAACATTTATTCCTCGAGTACATTTTAGATGGTGTCAGACAGTGGCAAAAGTCTTTTTTGAGAGGATAACCCAATCCTTAATACTTTTAACAAGCCCCTCTTGTGTCTCATACATAGTGATAAAACAGGAATAAAGAAATGAATAATATGAAAAATTTTTCCTCTCAAAAGAAAACAAAAATCAATAACTAGACCTCTCTCTAAGGTTATATCAGCTGCTTTCCACAATTTCCTCTCTTTGGACTTCCATTCTGAGTATTTCCTACCAATAGATCAGCCTTCTGACAAAAAGCACCTTTGTTGTTTTTATTTAGTTACTCAGTTGTGTCTGACTTTCTGTGACACCAGGGACTGTAGCCCACCAGGTCCCTCTGTCCATGAGATTTTCTAGGCAAGAATACTCAAAAAGATTGCCATCTCCTTCTCCTTAGAAAAAACAGTGTAGTTTAGTAAATAAATATTCTTCATATAGCCCATCTATGGTATGATCAATTTTGTAAATCGTATATATGTTCAATGCTTATGTTTGAATTGAAATATACCAATGCTGTCAGTTTGATACATTGGGGGGGGAAGTATATATGAGTACAAAGGAATTTGGCTATATATTGTTAATCTAGTGAAATTTGATATAATGCAGATATATCTGACTATTTAAAAATGTTAGAATTGAATTAGTAAAACTCTTTGTTATTACATANTGAGATACTCTTGGAAAAGACATTTTGTTTCAATTATGAACATGGTTTAAAAACATTTTAGAAAGTAATTGCACACAGTGATATCACTTCAATCATTTTAATGAAATTCTATTAATTTTTAAAATCAAGAATGTATACTGAATCTTGAGTTGATCAATATTCACTGTGTGAGAAAATAAAATTTAAAGTGGTTGTATTATGTACCCAGATATAAAAGCTTAATGTATTAAATAATTTCACCTGGCTTTTGATAACACAGCATAAGCAAAAAACTCAATACTATGGTGGAGTTCACTGTTTTGATTTTTCCTTCAAGGTAATAAGACAGGGGAAAAAATAGAGCAACTAGAGCAAAAGAGAGAAAATCACCCTTTAGTCCAATAGGATTTGATCAAACATGTAAAATATTGTAGTTGATGATAACAGATAAAAAATATTTGAATCTAGGTGTTTTAGGTAAAATCAGAAAACTTAGAGAATGTGGGAGAAAAATGAAAATTCAATTTCAAGTCACTTATCTCCAGTCTAGAACTTTCCAAGCATCGCAATATTCAAAACACATATCTCCAATAGTAATGTGATGTTCATCCCTTTAATTCTTATTAAAGGTGGTAATTGTGCCTTGAGGCCTTTAGGATTCAAAGGATTATTGCTTTTACCAAAGTTTGCCTTTTCCATTTATCTAACATACTCTTATTTTCTTAGTATGATGTGTTACGAAAAATACTAGGGAGAAATATTATTGGTTGTTAAAGAAGAAGAGAGAGCAAAATTTTTGACTGAGACACCAAAAATAGTTGAGCTTCTAGAATATATCTGTCAAGACTTTAAATGTCCTGAAATATTCTCCCAGTGCATGTAGCTATTAGAGAAAGACCTCTCCTACCTACCTCTGTTTTGCACCATCTCCTTGTTTAAACGTCCACGTTGTTGTTATTGTTGTTATTCAGTTACCCAGTCATGTCCAACTCTTTGCAGCCACATGGACTGCAGCATGCCAGGCCTTCCTGCTCTTCACCATCTCCTGGAGATTGCCCAAGTTCATATCCATTGTATTGGTGATGCCATGAAGCTATCTCTTCCTCTGATGCCCTCTTCTCATTCTGCCATCAATTTTTCCCAGCACCAGGGATTTTTCCTTTTAGTCATCTGTTTGCATCAGATGACCAAAATACTAGAGCTTCAGCTTCAGCATCAGTCTTTCCAGTGAATATTCAGAGTTGATCTCCCTTAAAATTGACGACTGATCTCCTTGCTGTCCATGAGACTTTCAGGAGTCTTCTCCAGCACCACAATTTGAAGGCATCAATTCTTTGCTTTCTATCTTATTTGTGGTCCAGCTCTCATAACCATATGTGACCACTGGGGAGACTACAGTCTTGACTATATGGACCTTTGTCACAGGAGTAATGTTTCTACTTTTCAACACACTGCCTAGGTTTGTTGTATCTTTCCTGTGAAGAAGCAATCATCTTCTGATATCATGGCTACAGTCACCATCTGCAGTGATTTTAGAGTCCTGGAAGAAGAAATCTTTCACTTCTTCCACATTTCCCCCTTCTATTTGCCATGCAGTAGTGCGGGCAGCGGAGAAGGCAATGGCACCCCACTCCAGTACTCTTGCCTGGAAAATCCCATTGATGGAGGAGCCTGGTGGGCTGCAGTCCACGGGGTTGCTAGAAGTCGGAAACGAGTGAGCAACTTCACTTTCAATTTTCATTTTCATGCATTGGAGAGGGAAATGGCAACCCACTCCAGTGTTCTTGGCTGGAGAACCCCAAGGACAAGGGAGCCTGGTGGGCTGTCGTCTATGGGGCCGCACAGAGTCGGACACGACTGAAGCGACTTAGCAGCAGCAGCAGCAGTGGGGGCAGGTGCAGGGTCTTAGTTTTGTTTGTTTTGTTTTGTTTTTAATATTCAGTCTTTTAAGCTGGCTCTTTCACTCTCCTCCTTCACCTTCATCAAGAAGCTCTTAGTTCCTCTTCGCTTTCTGCCATTAGAGTGGTATCATCTGCATATCTGAGGTTGTTAATGTTTCTCCCTCCTATCTTGATTCCAGCTTGTAACTTATCCAGTCTGGCATTTCTCGTGACATGCTCAGTGTATAAGCTAAACAAACAGGGTGACCCCAGACATCCCTCTTGTATTCCTTTCTCAAACTTGAACCAATCATTTTTTCCATACAGGGTTTTAACTGTTGATTCTTGTCCTTCATACAGTTTTTTCAGGAGACAGGTAAGACTGTTTGGTATTCCCATATCTCTAAGAGCTTTCCAGTTTGTCATGATCCACACAGTCAAGGCTTTAGTGTAGTCAATGAAACAGCGATAATAGATTTTTTTCCTGAAATTCCCTTGCTTTCTCTATAATTCAGAAGATATTGGCAATTTGATCTCTAGTTCCTCTTCCTTTTAGAATCCCAGCTTGGACATCTGGAAGTTCTTGGTTCACATAATGCTGAAGCCTAGCTTGCAAGATTTTGGAGAAGGCAATGGCACCCCACTCCAGTACTCCTGCCTGGAAAATCCCATGGACAGAGGAGCCTGGAAGGCTGCAGTCCATGGGGTCACTGAAGGTCAGACACAACTGAGCGACTTCACTTTCACTTTTCAGTTTCATGCATTGGAGAAGGAAATGGCAACCCACTCCAGTGTTCTTGCCTGGAGAATCCCAGGGTCAGGGGAGCCTGATGGGCTGCCGTCTACGGGGTCCCACAGAGTCGGACACTACTGAAGTGACTTAGCAGCAGCAGCAGCAGCTTGCATGATTTTAAGCATGACCTTACTGGAATGGGAGATGAGTGTGATTGTCCAATGATTAACTCATTCTTCGGTAAACTCTTCTTGGGTATTGGGATGAGGATTCACCTTTTTCAGTTCTGTGGCCACTGCTGGGTCTTCCAGATTTACTGACATAATGAATACAAAACTTTGATGTCATCACCATCATCAACCCTTTAGAGATTTGAATAGTTCTGCTGGAATTTCATCACATCCACTAGTTTTATTAACAGCAGTGCTTCTTAAGGCCCACTTGACTTCACACTCCAGAATGTCTGGCTCTGGATGACTAATCACACTATCTTCCATAGCCAATCAAAATTGGACACATCTCAATTTTGGTTCTTAAATAATATTTAGTTCTACAATCTGGAATACTGCACTTAAAATTACAAGTATGATATTCAATATTTGCATTATTTAAGGGGAGAACAATATTTGGGCAGTGGAGGCAAAGCAAGAGTGTCTGAATCTAAAACAAAAATTTCTAAACTTGAAAGTGGAACCAGAATTAAAGGAAGTGAAATGCTCCTACCTAAGATTGGGGTACATACCTCATCATGAACAGGATTTTAGCTGTGGATTAGCATGTCCACAATTCCATTTCACTATGGCATCTGCCCTTTATTCTCAAAAAAATTACAAAATGATAAAGCAGATTTAGCATTAGTATATAGTAGATTACAATATAATGTAGTTGTGGCTGTTGTTAGCGTAAGACTAAAGAAAATAGAATGCTAGAACAGAGAGGTATGGACACTTGGGGTTCTGTTGGAAAGCCTGCTCCTATAGTCTTCTAGTTCACTTTGCTTTGATCATACTAGCCTTCTTGCTATTCTTTGTGCATACCAGACAAGGTCACAATTTATAGGTCTCTGCTTTTGTTCTGTCTTTCCTGTTATACCCTTAACACCTTGGACAGAGACTTATATGTTAATAGATGATCCATAAGATTTGGCAATTGAATGAATAACAATTGACATAATATAGGACAGTTTCCATCACTCTATTAGGTGCTGTACTCAACTTGGGATAAATATTGTTATAATAAAATAGTCACAAATCTGACTAAAAAAAATTTAAGTTTATTGACCTTAAGTTCAAGAAAAAAGTACAATATAATGTTAAAAAAAAGTGGTTTTAACTTTCTAAATTATGTAAATGCATGATTTACCTTTCCACCACTAATTTATGTTATAATTTTTGAAAAATTCCTTCCTAGTTTTAGCTTACTCAGACTAGTGCATGGATGCTCAGTCGTGTCGGAATCTGTGTTACCCCATAGACTATAATCCACCAAGTTCCTCTGTTCATGGGATTTCCCAGACAACAATACTGGAGTGGGTTGCCATTTTCTTCTCCAGGGGATTTTCCTGACCCAGGGATCAAACCTGCATCTCTTGTGTCTCCTACATTGTCAGGTGGACTCTTTACCATTGTGCCATCTCACTATAACATATTAACTCCATATCTGAGTCAACACTAGAGGGCTTTATCATGATTCACAGTAAAAGGGGTGCTTTATTTTAATGTCTAATCATGGGTTCTGTTTTCTGAGTGCAAGCTCTTCTCTTCTGGGAATATAAAGCATATGGTCAGCTAGCATCTGAGATGCTGGTGTTTTACAACCTCCTGGAGAGCTCCTGGATGTAATCTGAAACCAGTCCCATGTAGCAGAGGGCAGGGAGAGACAGAAGAAAACAGATACATCACTCCAAATTGGTAGGCGATAGGTTTAAGAAGCAAGGGGATTACTTCAGAGACTTGTTTTGAGTGGCTACAAGTTGAGTCAATTTTCACATCCACCTGCCAAAATCTTAAAAATTTATATAGGGGCCTTATCTGGGTTCAGTCACATCCCCATTTCAGGTAGTAGTCTCAATACTACATTTCCGTTTCAAGGCTGTGTACTTGGAGAAGCTTCTCTAGGCAGGAAAAGTAAAAGGATTGATATTAAAAGTCCAAGGAAGTGGGTGGAGAGCCTCCAATTGCCCAGGTCCAGTGGGAGGGTCAACAGACGGTCACATCTTCTTAATGACTTCCTCTAACAGACGCAGCCACTTACTCCCCACATCTCTGCAAGTGAGTGTTTCTTACTTTAATTGTAGAAGGAAGTAGCAACCCACTCCAGTACTCTTGACTGGAAAATCACATGGATGGAGAAGCCTGGTAGGCTGCAGTCCATAGGGTGGCAAAGAGTAAGACACAACCTCACTTTCACTTTATTTTATTCCTGCAGCATTCCAATAAAATGGCATATATTCTATATGAAAACATTAGTTTTTAAAGATTCCAACAATAATCACAAACATCATCAGATTAGGGGAAAAAAAGTGCCAAATGGGAAAACAAAACCAAACTTTGGAATTACTCATCAGTGCTGTAGAAGACTTTTGAGAGTTCTTTGGACAGCAAGGAGATCAGATTAGTCAGTCCTAAAGGAAATCAACCCTTATTCATTGGAAGGACTGATACTGAAGCTGAAGCTCCAATACTTTGGCCACCTGATACAAAGACTCATTGGGGAAAAAAAAAAAAAAAAAAAAACCTTGGTCTGGGAAAGATTAAGGACAGGAGGAGAAGGGATAACAGAGGAAGAGATGGTTGGATGGAATCACCAACTCAATAGACATGAGATTGAGCAAATTCTGGAGATCGTGAAGGACAGGGAAGCCTGGCATGCTGCAGCCCATGGGATTGCAAAGAGTTCGACATGACTTAGTGATTAAACAATGAAAGAGAACACTCATTATAAAGAAGATATCAAGAAGACAAAAAGAAGCAAACTACAAAACAAAGTAAACTGACGGGAAAATTTTGTGATAGCAACCAAAACAAATACCTGTAGTATACCTGAAATTCCCACAAGAAATTCAGGATGAGTCACACCGGTATCCGCACTGTCTTTTCCACATATGCTGGTGACTGTACAGTTCACTTTATCTCTTTCTGTGTATCCCTCTTTATAATCTTCTACAGCAATAAAGCTCTGAAAGCTTTCATGACATAAAGCAGTGTACAATGTCTGTGAAATCAAGTTGTGAGTGGACTAAAAATGTTTAATGCTCCGGACTTTCAAAGTATATTTAAAAAATCATTTTAACAATATTTTTAAAGTTTTTAAAGAGTGCTTTAAAAAAACACTATGCTTTTATTTATGCTTTACTCTTGGATTTTACTATAATTAGACAAAAACCACTACTAGGAAGAAAATTTCCCTGGTTTACACCATGTTTTCACATATAGATAAGAGTCACTAGATTTGCCAAAAAATTATATGCCTACCTGGCATTTTCATGATTTATAAAAACCTCATAGATTTTTTAGAGCTATGTCACTGATATTAAAATTGGCAGTCTAAATGGGATTTCTTTTATTTGACAAAACATATTGTGTTCAAGGTTAATAATACATTTCAGCCACATATAGAGTGCACTTGGCAGATGTATGTTCAGTTTCATCATTTTGATAAGCAGATCCTATTCTTTTCCTCTTTATAATAAGTAAAATCCTGCCAAAAGCCAACAGTTTGAATTGCTTTAAAATTCATTTTAATGTAAATTTGGAGAGAGAACATTTTTTTTCTCTTACTATAAGCCTAGCAAGCCTGTCTCTGCAAGAAGACTGGCTGTCTAGAAAGGAAGTTGATGATTTTAAAATAAACTTATTACAAAACAATCAATGGGATGCAGTTGTATTACTTGTTCGGTGGGAAAAGAAATGAAAAGTTTTCTTTTAGGGTAAGAGAGAAGGGTCTATTGAGATTGTCATGTCTAAAACAGGATTCCAAGCTATCTTTTATTAGTAAAGGCTTGCTATTAAATTTGCAGTATTTCAAGGATGATTAACACAGACATGTTCCTAGTATTGAAACTCTGGAAGGACATTACAGAAAAGTCATAGCTTTTCAAAACTTAGCAATTTCAAAACAATCATCCTGTGCTTTGTTACTGAAATTGATCACAAATATACTCTGTAAAAGCAGTCTTTATATTAGTTCACACATGAAACAATATCGAAGCTCAACACTTTTCTCTTGATTAAACAAACACATCTAAAATTATCCTATTTCAAAAAGATTATGATACATGAAGCTCATTATGTTTGATAAAATAGTTCAAAAAACCACCCGCAATAAGTTAACAAAGGACATCCCAGGTGGCCTAGTGGTAAAAATTCCACCTGCCAAGCAGCAGACTCAGGTTTGATCCCTGGATCACGAAGATTCCCTGGAGAAGGAAACAGCAACCAACTCCAGTATTCTTGCCTGGAAAATCCCATGGACAGAGGAGCCTGGAGGGCTGCAGGACTAGCACGACCTGGGAAGCCTTTATAAATTCTACGTATGTTCTTTTAGAAGGAGTTAAACTGTCTTTTGTAAATCCTGGACAAGATAACTATACTTTAATAATGTCATGCAGATTAGAATATGCCACCAAGCCTCAAGTTACTGAGTCACACCTCCCAGGGAAATTGAACTTGTCATTTTCAACTCAGCTAAACTATCTAGGGATGCATATCCAATAAGAAACCTCGGACTGGCTAAGGGACACATCTGTGGCTGAAGGAGTTAATGCAGCTTCGTAAAGTGCTTACACTCTTGTCTCCCACTGGAAAACCTGACTCATTGCACATCCAGAATGTGCAAAGCAATTTCAGTCTGCAGACAACAGGCAGATGGACTGCCTTGAAGACAGAACTCCCTTGTTGACAGATAAAACAAGTACAGAAATGCAGCCTAAGGTCAAATGCTTGCAAACTGCTTGAACAAGCTTTAGGGAGCTAAATTGGCAAATGAACCTGATGTCCCAAGAGGGATTTTGGTTTTGGAATTTATTATAGTGTTCATAGTAATTAATTGTATTCTATTGAAAAAATAACTTATTTAACATGGATTAGAAAGGTTTTTAAAAAGATAGGCCATGAGGGAATTAACTTTGATATAACAAATAAGCATTAACACTGAAATGAAAAATATAATGGATTGTAATGCTATATAGAAAATATTGCAAAAGCCTGAAATAACTTGATGCTAAGTCATGTCAGTCATGTCTGACTGTTTTCCACCCTGCGGACTGAAGTCTGCCAGGCTCCTCTGTCCATAGGATTTTCCAGGAAAGAATACCGGAGTGGGTTTCCATGCCCTTCTCCAAGCGGTCTTCCTGACTCAGGGATCGAATTCACATCTCTTATGTCTCCTGCATTGACAGGTGGATTTTTATCACTACACCACCTGGGAAGCCCACCTGGTACAAAGAGTAAACCTTAACAATACAAATATCTCTCGTTATATTTTTTCAACTATTTTCCCCAAATTATTTTCCTATAACATTTTTTTAATGTTAAATGATATGGACATAAAAATAACCGTCATTTTATATACTTAAAATTATACACGTCATGTCATTGAAATAAAACAAAGTTTACCACAAAGTGTACCACCCTTGTACCGGCAGTGAAAATACAGTAACTGTCCTAGATGATGACTTGTATTTGAGAAAAAATCAAATTTTATCTTGTTTCCTATTTCTGAGTATGTATATGGCTACATATTATAGTCTACAATGTTTTCTTCTCCTTCCTTTTTTAGTGCATTTTTCTAGAAATTCAAGATCTCTTGAGTTTTGTGAAATGCAATCAACTCAGAATCATTCAATAGTGTACAGCACTGCAGTGTTTATGGAGTGAAAACAAAACCAGCTGGGAAGAGCTGGCTCTCTAAAAAAAAAGTGATTTAACTTACAAAGTTTTAAACTTTAGCCATTGGAGATGTAGACTCGTGTGTGTATGTGTGTGTGTGTGCATGCTTAATGTCTGTTTGCATATTTGCACATACACAAATATGATTGTTATAAATGGCCTATTTATCTAAACTGTAAACTTGGCATAAATTATTGGATTTATTATGTAAATAATTATTGTAAAGTTTTTAAAATTTGAAGATACCATTTTTAGAAGCTTTTCTCTTTTAGAAAAAAATTTTTCTATTTGAATCTAGTCTATGAAACTGAGCCATCCTTAAAACATCTACCTGAAAGATACTTACCTTGAATATCTTCTTTAAATTTCAACCCATGGCTGGAAAAGCAGTGAAAAGAAGAATGATTGTCTCTAGAAAGAGGTGGAAACTATTTTATTCTCATTAAGGAAAATAATCTGCTTGCACAGAGAAGCTCTAACTGAACCAGCTTTTATGGAGAACTTACAAGTGCAAGCAATTCTTCCAGACACTGTGAGGATATAAGGAGAAATAAAATAGCATTTCCAGAAGGAGTGATTCTTAACTTCCTCTGCACAACAGAGTCATCTGGGGAGTCTCTCAAAATCCCAAAATCTTAGGTCTTAAGTAAGTCCAATTAAATCAGAATTTCAGGGGTGAAACTTAGGAATCAGCTCTCCCAAGTGACTGATGTGCAGCTCACCTACAAAACTACTGTGCTAGGATTCTTCTCAAATTTTAATGGTCTCATAATCACTTGCAAATCTTGATAAAATACATATTCTGGCTGAGTGGTTATGAGGGTTGCCTGGGAATTTACATTTTAATGCATTCCCAGAAGCAAGTTAGGGCAACATGACTTTGTGCTGTGTGAAATTATTTATTTTTAATTGTGAAATCATTTCATTTACCAACTTATTTGTGGAAGTCATTTGATACAATAATGACAGATTCCTACATAGACAATGTATATTTCAACTCTGAGTATCTAGTGCACTCTATGTCTCAGTTCAGTTCAGTCATTCAGTCGTGTCCGACTCTGCAAACCCATGAATCGCAGCATGCCAGGCCTCCCTATCCATCACCAACTCCTGGAGTTCACTCAGACTCATGTCCATCGAGTCAGTGATGCCATCCAGCCATCTCATCCTCTGTCATCCTCCTGCCCCCAATCCCTCCAAGCATCAGAATCTTTTCCAATGAGTCGACTCTTTGCATGAGGTTGCCAAAGTATTGGAGTTTCAGTTTTAGCATCATTGCTTCCAAAGAACACCCAAGGCTGATCTCGTTCAGAATGGACTGGTTGGATCTCCTTGCAGTTGAAGGGAACTCTCAAAAGTCTTTTCCAACACCACAGTTCAAATGCATCAATTCTTCCGTGCTCAGCCTTCTTCACAGTCCAACTCTCACATCCATACATGACCACTGGAAAAACCATAGCCTTGTCTAGGCGGACCTTTGTTGGTAAAGTAATGTCTCTGCTTCTGAATATGCTGTCTAGGTTGGTCATAACTTTCCTTCCAAGGAGTAAGCTTCTTTTAATTTCATGGCTGAAGTCACCATCTGCAGTGATTTTGGAGCCCAGAAAAATTAAGTCTGACACTGTCTCCGCTGTTTCCCCATCTATTTCCCATGAAGTGATGGGACCAGATGCCATGATCTTTGTTTTCTTAATGTTGAGTTTTAAGCCAACTTTTTCACTCTCCACTTTCATTTTCATCAAGAGGCTCTTTAGTTCTTCTTCACTTTCTGCCATAAGGGTGGTGTCATCTGCATATCTGAAGTTATTGATATTTCTCCCAGCAATCTTGATTCCAGCTTGTGCTTCTTCCAGCCCAGCATTCCTCATGATGTACTCTGCATAGAAGTTAAATAAGCAGGGTGACAATATACAGTCTTGACCTACTCCTTTTCCTATTTGGAACTAGTCTGTGGTTCCATGTCCAGTTCTAACTGTTGCTTGCTGACCTGCATACAGATTTCTCAAGAGGCAGGTCAGGTGGTCTGGTATTCCCATCTCTTTCAGAATTTTCCACAGTTTATTGTGATCCACACAGTCAAAGGCTTTGGCATAGTCAATAAAGCAGAAATAGAATCCCTTAAAAATTTACTTGGTTGCTTTATGGCTTCTTGTATCATCTAAACTGTGAATTTCCACTTCAAATCAATGTATAGACTTGCATGAGGATATAGTTTCTCACAGAGTTTCCTATTTTTCACTCTTTTCCAAGAAAAGTTTATTGTACCACTTGTAGTTCTGAGTGTTTGGACAGTAGTACCCATACAATAACTTCTGTAGTCAAGATGCCGGTTATTTACCAAACACTTTTTGTTTTTCTTCACTTTGGTTGTGCTGGCTTTGTTGCAGCGTGCAGGTTCCAGAGCCCAAGGGCTCGGTACTTGGAGTGCGTGGGCTTAATTGCTGTCTCATGTGGTATCTTAGTTCCCTGACCAGTGATCAAACCTATGTCTCCTGCATTAGAAGGTAGATTCTTAACCGTTGAAAGTTCCACCATGGAAGTCCCACCAAATACTTCTAATACTTTTTTTCCTGAGTACATAATCTAGATACATGTTTCTCATATCTTAAAATTTGGTATGGCTATGTGACTGAAGCTTCATAAATAAAATGTTAAAGGTGACATCTGACAATACTTATGAAAATTTTTACACACAACCTCCACACTTTTACTTGTTTCCCAACATTTGCAGTGCCCCTGAGTAACTGTTTGAAGAACATCCAAGTTTCCACCATAACTCACCGCTAGTCTGCTCAAATGAGAAAAACCCTTGGAGCTGTTGAGCTATTATATATTCTGAAACTAACCATGATATTCAATTCCCAATCTTGGTTTGTCCTGAGATTTTTTTTTTTTTTTTTAATCTCCTAGGTTACAGAAATCTCTTTAAACCTTATGGGTTGAATAATACACCACCAAAAATGTGTTTCAGAGTCTTAACTTCTGGCACCTGTGAACATAGCCTTACTTGTAAATAGGGTCATTGCCATGTCATCAATTTATGAGGTCATTAGAATAGACTCTATTCCAATGTGATTGGTATCCTTGTATAAAGAGAAGAGATACAGAGACAGCAAAGCATTGAGAAAATATAATGTGAATAGAAACAAGAAGAAAGCCACATGACAGAGGCTGGTATTGGAGTGATACAGCTATAAGCGGAGAAACTCCAAGGATGGCAGGCCACCACCAGGGCAAGGAAGATGTAAGGGAGGAGTCTACCCAGGGTTTCAGGGAATTGGGCCGTGATGACACCTTGATTTCAGATTTCTAGCCTCCAGAACAATGAGAAAATACATTTTTGTTAAGTCACCCAGTTTGGGGTACTTTATTACGGCATCCCTGGGAACTCACACAATTCTTAAACATAATTTGCATGTTTGAACGTGCCCAGAGGACCTTGGCAAGTTCAGTGGTCAGGATTCTTCTCAATGGATCTGGTTTCTTTTCTATTTTGCCCAAATGATTCCATTCTAAATCTTTAGATTTACAAATGTATTGGTATATAAGCCAGTCATCTTTCCTCATGATGAAAACAGAAGTAAAACTACTTTTTTACTTTATTTTAATGCGGCTTTACTATGTCCCTGTCCGTTTCATTACACATTTACAATTTCAGGCAGTCGCCAATAACTTAATTGCTATGCCCCGAACTTCCAGAAAACACCATCTGAATAAACGTATAACTATCCAATATTCAGTTGATTACCCAAATTGGAAGTTTTATGTCCTGAGAAAGTCAATCCCCTCATTTCTTTAACTGTCAAACTACATCTACTAACTTAAAAAGAAGAGATCTGTTGTATAAATAGTGTTGCCTGAATGTGCTCTTCAGAAGGTATCTTGACATCTTTATCCATAAAAGTCAAAAGTAATTTTGAAAGTTACTTACCTTGCTCTTGTACCTAAATCAGGCCCCAAATGAAGATATCATGTTGGCTAGGCACTTCTTGAGGGCAAAATATTTTCTGAACATAGGGAGGTGTATTAGGCCTGGACCCATTTTGCTTCAAATTGATTGAAAAGGACAAAAATCAACAGTGGAAAGATAACAGATTCTTATCTTGCACCAGTTCTTGTAACACTACTCTCCTGATCCAAGGAAACCAAAATGCTATTCTCATGTTCTCAACCAGAGCTTACAGAAAGGATTTTAAGTTGCTTCCCCATTCTACTTTTATCCAAAAACCAGAGGACCTGCCATAGTATTCTGCAAAAGAAGTCAGCTCTGAAATCGAGTCTATCTACTATATATATAGTTTCAGTTCAGAAAAGACAAAAGGTTTCGAATGGTAAGTGACAATTTTGTCTAAAGTCCATAATTCTAGAAAATGATATTAGAGCAGCTGAGGGAGAAGACAAGAGGGTGACAGCATGAGGCACCTCAGTTCAGTTCACTCGCTCAGTCGTGCCCAACTCTTTGCGACCCCATGGACTGCAGGACGCCTGGTCTCCCTATCCATCTCCCAGAGCTTATTCAAAGTCATGTCCATCGAGTCGGTGATGCCATCCAACCATTTCATCCTCTGTCCTCCCCTTCTCCTTCTGTCTTCAATCTTTCCCAGCATCAGGGTCTTTTCAAATGAGTCAGTTCTTCTCATCAGGTGGCCAAAGTATTTGCACTTCACCTTCAGCATCAGTCCTTCCAATGAATATTCAGGACTGATTTCCTTTAGGATGGACTGGTTTGATCTCCTTGCTGTCCAAAGGACTCTCAAGAGTCTTCTCCAACACCACAGTTCAAAAGTATCAATTATTCAGCTCTCAGATTTCTTTATGGTCAAATTCTTACATCCATACATGACTACTGGGAAAAAAAAAACAAACATATCTTTGACTAAATGGACCTTTGTTGGCAAAGTAATATCTCTGCTTTTTAATATACTGTCTATGTTGGTCATAGCTTTTCTTCCAAGGAGCAAGTGTCTTAATTTCATGACTGCAGTCACCATCTCCAGTGATTTTGGAGATCAAGAAAACAGTCTCTCACTGTTTCCATTGTTTCCCCATCCACTTGCCATGAAGTGATGGGACTGGAAGCCATTATCTCAGTTTTAGTTTTTTGAAATTTCTAAGTAAAATGAGTAATGTTTCCTTCCCCCCCTACCCCCCGCCCAGAAGAGAGATAATGGGAAAATACATTTCGTAGTCAGACTGGTCATAATAGTTTGCATAGTCAGACCAGTCATAGCAGTTTGTCATTAATTTAGCATAAACCTGCAACATATGAGGACAGCTGAATATAAAATGGAATAAGTTTTACTTCATTAAGTTTTTGGATATAGTGTATTTTTTCAAAAATATATATTTCCATAATATCTAAATCAGAACCTATCTTTTTGCCAAATTTTTATAATTATGCTATGGGCTGAAAGAAACGGCAACCCACTCCAGTATTCTTGCCTTGGAAATCCCATGGACAGGAGTCTGGTGGGCTACAGTCCATGGTGTTCCAAGAGTTGAACATGACAGTGACTAAACCAACAACAATGGCTGAATTATTTCTTTCCCCCCACCAGGTGACAATAGTGGCAAAGAATGCCCATGCAAGACTGGAGAGACCTGGGTTTGATCACAGGGTGAAGATCTCCCGGTGGAGGACTTGACAACCTACTCCAGTATTCTTTTTGCAGAATCCCATGGATGGAGGAGCCTGGTGGGCTACAGTCTTTTGGTTCGCAGAGTTGGTGACAACTGAAGTTACTTAGCATCTACCTAACTCAGGGATGGAACCGAGGACTCAAGCTTTGCAGGCAGATTCTTTACCAGCTGAGTCACAAGGGAAACTGGAGAATACTGGAGTGGGTAGACTATCCCTTCTGGAGCGGATCTTCCCAATCCAGGAATGGTGCCACGAACCAGGTTCTCCTGCATTGCAGGCAGATTCTTTACCAAATGACCTATCAGGGAAGCTATAGTATGCACCATGCCCCATCAGTTCACATGATGAAGCCCTAATCCCAAATACCTCAGAATGTGACTGTGTTTGTCGGTAAGGCATTTAAAGAGAATTAAGTTAAAATGAAGCTATTAATGTGCCCCCTAAAGCAATCTGAATGGTATCCTTCTAAGAAGAAATATGAACATATGAAAGAAACACCAGGGATCAGTTCAGTTCAGATCAGTCGCTCAGTCGTGTTTGACTCTTTGCGACCCCATGAATTGCAGCACGCCAGGCCTCCCTGTCCATCACCAAATCCTGGAGTTCACTCAGACTCGTGTCCATCGAGTCAGTGATGCCATCCAGCCATCTCATCCTCTGTCATCCCCTTCTCCTCCTGCCCCCAATCCCTCCCAGCATCAGGGTCTTTTCCAATGAGTCAACTCTTTGCATGAGGTGGCCAAAGTACTGGAGTTTCAGCTTTAGCATCATTGCTTCCAAAGAAATCCCAAGGCTGATCTTCAGAATGGACTGGTTGGATCTCCTTGCAGTCCAAGGGACTCTCAAGAGTCTTCTCCAACACCACAGTTCAAAAGCATCAATTCTTTGACACTCAGCTTTCTTCACAGTCCAACTATTACATCCATACATGACCACTGGAAAAAACATACCCTTGACCAGATGGACCTTTGCTGGCAAAGTAACGTCTCTGCTTTTGAATATGCTATCTAGGTTGGTCATAACTTTCCTTCCAAGGAGTAAGCGTCTTTTAATTTCATGGCTGCAGTCACCATCTACAGAGATTCCTGACACTTTCCACTGTTTCCCCATCTATTTCCCATGAAGTGGTGGGACCAGATGCCATGATCTTTTCTGAATGTTGAGCTTTAAGCCAACTTTGTCACTCTCCTCTTTCATTTTCATCAAGAGGCTTTTTAGTTCTTCTTCACTTTCTGCCATAAGGGTGGTGTCATCTGCATATCTGAGGTTACTGATATTTCTCCCGGCAATCTTGATTCCACCTTGTGATTCTTCCAGCCCAGCATTTCTCATGATGTACTCTGCACATAAGTTAAATAAGCAGGGTGACAAGATACAGCCTTGACATACTCCTTTTCCTATTTGGAACCAGTCTGTTGTTCCATGTCCAGTTCTAACTGTTGCTTCCTGACCTGCATACAGATTTCTCAAGAGGCAGGTCAGGTGGTCTGGTATTCCCATCTCTTTCAGAATTTTCCACAGTTTATTGTGATCCACACAGTCAAAGGCTTTGGCATAATCAATAAAAGCAGAAATAGATGTTTTTCTGGAACTCTCTTGCTTTTTTGATGATCCACCAGATGTTGGCAATTTGATCTCTGGTTCCTCTGCCTTTTCTAAAAAAGCTTGAACATCTGGAAGTTCGCGGTTCATGTATTGATGAGGCTTGGCTTGGAGAATTTTGAGCATTACTTTACTAGCATGTGAGATGAGTGCAATTGTGCAGTAGTTTGAGCATTCTTTGGCATTGCCTTTCTTTGGGATTGGAATGAAAACTGACCTTTCCCATTCCTGTTGCCACTGCTGGGGTTTCCAAATTTGCTGGCATATTGAGTGCAGCACTTTCACTGCATCATCTTTCAGGATTTGAAATAACTCAACTGGAATTCCATCACCTCCACTAGCTTTGTTCATAATGATGCATTCTAAGGCCACTTGATTTCACATTCCAGGATGTGTGGCTCTAGGTGAGTGATCCCACAATCGTGATTTTCTTGGTTGTGAAAATCTTTTTTTACGGTTCTTCTGTGTAATCTTGCCACCTCTTCTTAATATCTTCTGCTTCTGTTAGGTCCAGACCATTTCTGTCATTTATCAAGCCCATCTTTGCATGAAATGTTCCCTTGCTATCTCTAATTTTCTTGAAGAGATCTCTAGTCTTTGCCATTCTGTTGTTTTCCTCTATTTCTTTGCATTGATCTCTAAGGAAGGCTTTCTTATCTTTTCTTGCTATTCTTTGGAACTCTGCATTCAGATACTTATATCTTTCCTTTTCTCCTTTGCTTTTCACTTCTCATCTTTTCACAGCTATTTGTAAGGCCTCCTCAGACAGCCATTTTGCTTTATTGTATTTCTTTTCCATGGGGATGGTCTTGATCCCTGTCTCCCATACAATATCTCGAGCCTCTGTCCATAGCTCATCAGTCACTCTATCTATCAGATCTAGTCCCTTATATCTATTTCTCACTTCCACTCTATAATCATAAGGGATTTATTTTAGGTCATACCTGAATGGTCTAGTGGTTTTCTCTACTTCAATTTAAGTCTGAATTTGGCAATAAGGAGTTCATGATCTGAGCACAGTCAGCTCCTTGTCTTGTTTTTGTTGACTGTATAGAGATTCTAAATCTGATTTCAGTGTTGACCATCTGGTGATATCCATGTGTAAAGTCTTCTCTTGTGTTGTTGGAAGAGGGTGTTTGCTATGATCAGTGCATTTTCTTGGCAAAACTCTATTAGTCTTTGCCCTGCTTCATTCTTCATTCCAAGGCCAAATTTGCCTGTTACCCCAGGTGTTTCTTGACTTCCTACTTTTGCATTCCAGTCCCCTATAATGAAAAGGATATCTTCTTTGGGTGTTAGTTCTAAAAGGTCCTAAAGGTCTTCATAGAACCGTTCAACTTCAGCTTCTTCAGCATTACTGGTTGGGGCACAGACTTGGATTACTGTGATATTGAATGGTTTGCCTTGGAAACGAACAGAGGTCATTCGGTCATTTTTGAGATTGCATCCAAGTACTGCATTTTGGACTGTTTTGTTGACCATGATGGCTACTCCATTTCTTCTAAGGGATTCCTGCCCGGAGTAGTAGATATAATGGTCATCTGAGTTAAATTCACCCATTCCAGTCCATTTGAGTTCACTGATCCCTAGAATGTCGATGTTCACTCTTGTCATCTCCTATTGACCACTTCCAATTTGCCTTGATTCATGGACCTGACATTCCAGGTTCTTATGCAATATTGCTCTTTACAGCATCAGACCTTTCTTCTATGACCAGTCACATCCACAGCTGGGTATTGTTTTTGCTTTGGCTCTATCCCTTCATTCTTCCTGGAGGTATTTTTCCACTGATCCCCAGTAGCATATTGGGCACCTACTGACCTGGGGAGTTCCTCTTCCAGTGTCCTATCATTTTGCCTTTTCATAATGTTCATGGGGTTCTCAAGGTAAGAATACTGAAGTTGTTTGCCATTCCCTTCTCCAGTGGACCACATTCCGTCAGACCTCTCCACCATGACCCGCCCATCTTGGGTTGCCCTGTGGGCATGGCTTAGTTTCATTGAGTTAGACAAGGCCATGGTCCTAGTGTGACCAGATTGACTAGTTGTCTGTGATTATGGTTTCAGTGTATCTGTCCTCTAATGCCCTCTTACTTGAGTTTCTCTTACCTCAGATGAGGGATATCTCCTCACCGCCGCCCCTCCTGACCTGGAACATGGAATATCTCCTCTAGGCCCTCCTGCCGTCCTGCAGCCACCGCTCCTTGGACGTAGGGTTGCTCCTCCCATCCACAGCCCCTGGCCTCGGACGTGGGGTAGCTCCTCCCGGCCACCACGCCTGACCTTGGACATGGGGTAGTTCCTCTCGGCCGCACACTGTGCACCATTGCAGCTGCCTGCGCTAGGTGTGCCATCTCAGCTGCCAACACCAGGGATACCTGAACATAAAAGGTTTTGTGATGACACAGTGAAAAAGTGGCTATCTGAAGAGAGAAGCTCAAAACAAAATCAAACAAGCCAACACCTTGATCTTGGACTTTTAGAGTTCAGAACAAGAAGAAAATAAATTTGTGTTGCTTAAGGCACCCAATTTGTACTATTATGGCAGTCTTAGCAAATAAATACATGCTGCTTACCAGTGAACTGTATTTACCAGCAGCATCACTTCGTATTTCATTTTATCATCTTTAATTATGATAGTCCTGATTTGTGTGTATGCTCAGTTGTGTTCAACTCTGTGACCGTCAGGGCTGTAGCCCATCAGGCTCCTCTGCCCATGGGATTTCTTGGCAAAAATACTGGAGTAGTTTGCCATATCCTCCAGGGAATCTTCCTGACCCAGGGATCAAACCCTCCTCTCCTCTGTTTCCTGCATTGCAGGTGGATTCTTTACTGCTGCATTATTGGGGAAGCCCTATTTTGCTTGTGCAAAGGCTTATTTTTAAACACTAATTTGCATTTGTATTTAATAACATACCTTAAATGTGATTTCATATTAAAATACTGTTTTACCTTACTATGAAATAATATCCCATTATATGAAGACAGCACTCTGTATCTAATCACTTCTGCAAGGGTAAACATTTAAGCTGCTACTAGTTTTCTGTTATTATACTGCCACAAACTACTTTGTATACATATCTTTGCTCAAATGTGTCACTATCTCTGAAGATTGTTTAGTTATTAGAGTTGTTTGGGTTAAAGTATATCTTTTCAATTTTGACAAATATTGCAAATTTCAATGACAGTTGAGAATTTACAGTCTTATATACATCCACTAGTATGTTTGCCAGACTCACCATATTGTGATTTTTCAAGTAATTTGTTTATTTATCAATTTAATAGGTAAAAATGGGTTTCATTTAACTCATTGTGAGATTGATTTCATTTTTACTTGCCATTTATCTTTTGTGGACTACCATCTTTGGTTCTTTGTCCATTTTTTTAATTGGGTTGTTCTTTTTCTCATTGATTATATGAGGTTTTTATACATTAAAGAAAGTAGTTTTTTCCTTTAGTTTCAAGCATTTTTCCCCACTGAAATATTCCTTTTATATTGGTTGCAAATATTTCTTTTCCAGTTTGTCATTTTAATTTTAACTTTTTTAACATTTTATTTTGTATTGGAGTATAGCTGATTAACAATGCCATGATAGTTTCAGGTGAATAGTAAAGGGACTCAGCTATACATATACATGTATCCACTCTCCTCCAAACTCCTCTCCCATTCAGGCTGCAATTTAACATTGAGCAGAGTTATAGACCAGGTATACAGTAGGTACTATTCAGTAAGTCTGCATTTGTCTTCTATTTAAATACCAGCTGGTCATTTTAAAGTACTTCTTATTATTTGTTTATGTCCATAGTCATGTGGAATCTTAGTTCCCTAACCAGGGATCAAACTTGTGCCTCCTGCAGTAGAAGCACAGATTCTTAACCACTAGATCCCCAGGGAAGTCCCAGCTGGTCATTTTAAAGTTTCCTTATGTATGACTGAAATAAAAGCAAAGAAAATTAAAAACATAAATGCTGTATTTTACAATGTAGCATTTTATTGATTACATGTTTACATCACATGTTATTGATTCCTATTTAGACTTAAAGGGGAGGAAAATTGCTATTAATTTCATGGTATCTTAAGGGCATTGGTGGGATTTTTCTACCTTTGAGAATATAGTACAGTTACATTGTGATGAAAAACAAAAAGTTCACTGGACAAAAACAAGTAGTTAGCTCACTGAACAGAACTAAATACATTTGTTTTTCTGGTAAATACCTAGTGGTAGCTTTTAAATCATTATAAGAAATAAAAAAAATATTAAATACTTTCTCTGCATATCAGAGTTGTCAGATGACGAATTTTGAAAAATCACTGCATTTTTATTATGAGTTTTCTGTTTTTTTATGCTTACACAATGAAAAAATAATCTAAGTGCTATTTAGGATCTTTGCCTAATTCACTAATATATCATCAGCACCTAGAGCATATCCAGCATTCAGTTCAGTTCAGTCGCTCAGTCGTGTCCGACTCTTTGCGACCCCATGAATCGCAGCATGCCAGGCCTCCCTGTCCATCACCAACTCCCAGAGTTCACTCAGACTCACGTCCATCGAGTCCATGATGCCATCCAGCCATCTCATCCTCGGTCGTCCCCTTCTCCTCCTGCCTCCAATCCCTCCCAACATCAGAGTCTATTCCAATGAGTCAACTCTTCTCATGAGGTGGCCAAAGTACCAGAGTTTCAGCTTTAGCATCATTCCTTCCAAAGAAATCCCAGGGCTGATCTCCTTCAGAATGGACTGGTTGGATCTCTACAAAAATATCATTATTAAATAAAGAATTGATATTTACTATACATTTTCACTTCTCTTGTGAATAACCTCTTTCAGTTTAGCATAGCTATTTTATAGTTCATATTTGTACTTTAAAATACTTGTCTGTTCACTGAAAATTACACTTTCTTTAATGTGTGGACCTTAAAAATCAACCAGAAAAAGAAGATAATATTTCCTGTAAACACTGTCATATAAAACAAATGTATTTACTAAACACAAAAATGAAATTCACTTAAGCACAAATATGCTTCAAATTAGTTTAATTTTGACTAAATAAATACTAACGGAAATTAAATCTACAGATAATTTCTGCATTTACTCTCCCTGAAAACTGCATAAAATGAAGGGGGAAAAAAACACTGGGAAACAGAAAATATAACACATGTGTTTTTTGTTATTATTATTATTATTTATCTCAAAAAAGCTCAGAATCTGCACATGAGCAATATATGTGAATTAATACTTGTATAGCGATGATAATTATCATTCATGGATCATTTAGCAAGCTCTGTGTGTCACTCAAAGCATTCATATGTATTTCCTTATTTAATCAATAATACATTATTTGTTCAGTATTATGTTATCTCCAGCTTTTTGCGACCCCATGAGCTGCAGTACACAAGGCTATGCTGTCCTTCAGTATCTCCTGGAGTTTGCTCAAACTCATATCCATTAAGTCAGTTATGTCATCCAACCATTTCATCCTCTGTTGCCCCCTTCTCCTCCTGCCCTCAGATATTCCCAGCATCAAAATTGTTTCCAATGAGTTGGCTCTTCACATTAAGTGGTCAAAGTATTGCAGCTTCAGCTTCAGCATAAGTCCTTCCAGTAAATATTCAGGGTTAATTTCCTTTAGGATTGACTGGTGTATCATTATACTCCCATTGTATAGATTAGAAAAGTTCGGTATCTAAGAACCAAGTACACTACAGAGTTTTGAAGTTTTACAACTGATACTCAAACCTAGACTAGTAAACTTCTGTGCCCCTCATCTTAAATACTATCCAAGAAAAAGCTTAAAGTCTGTCAGGGGGTAAAGAAAGTATTAGATCCAGTGGAATATCATTATATGGCTGACTTCTTAGACTCAATAAAGATTAGAAAACAATAGAAAGATGTGCTTAGAGTTCTGAAAATTAAAAATCTGTCAACCAAAATTATCTATCTAGTGTAAAAATTTTTTAAATGAATCTAAACCAAAAGCATTTAAAAAGAGTAATGCCTTAAAGAATTTGTGTCTAGTTGAAATTAATTATAAAGAATGGTCAGCAAAGTTCTTCATTTTGACTAGAAGTTATTTCAAATAGAAATCCAGATATGCATGAAGAAAGATGAGTACCAGGAAAATTAAAATTGAGGCTAACTATAAATTACCTTTTAATAATTTTATGAATGGATGTATATATGTGTATCACATATTTTAAAATTCTTTAAAATAGTGTTGACTAAAGCAAAAATTATACTAAATATATTCTACTTGTTATACCATATGGAGAAGTAAAAAATATAAATACAGAAGTGCAAAGGACAAGCACAAATGGAATTACACTACTGTGAGGTTTGGGCATTGTGTCAAATAGTATAATATTATTTGAAAATTCAATATGATTAAATATTTGTACTATAAGCTCAAGAGTAGTACTGTCCAATAGAATTTCCTGTGAAAATGGAATGTTTTGCTACTCTGTGCTGTCCAATTCTTTAACCACTAACTACATGTGGTTATGATGTTTTATTAAGTACATTTTTATTTAAATGACCCCATGTGGATAGTGACCACTCTACTGGACAATCCAGCTCTAGAGCTGTCACTAAAATTTTAAAAAAATGAAGACATATAATCCAGAAATTAATAGAACAGGTAAAAAGAAATAATAAAGTATACTTACCTATACCAAGGCTTCTCTGGTGTATCAGTGGTAAAGAATCTGCCTGCCAATGTAGGAAATGTGACTTTGATCCCCGGGTCTGGAAGATTCCCTAGAGGAGGAAATGGCAAACCACTCCAGTATTCTTGCCTGGGAAATCCCATGGGCAGAGGAACCTGATGGGCTACAGTTCATGGGATCACAAAGAGTTAGACATGACTTAGTGGCTAAACAACAACAGCAACACTTACACCAACACAGAGGAAACATAAGGGAGAAAAAGAACCAAGTACTGCTATAACTAAACACAACTCAAACACATCAATTATTTGATCATGTAAATAAATAAATCAACCAAAAGTCAAATGCTTTTAGATTAGAAAAGAAATCAGGATTCCAAGAGTGGGGGAAAAAGGCTTAGAAACAGAAACTTTAAATATAAAGACATAAAGAAATTGCAAAGCAAATATCAAAAGAGAGCATAGCAAACACAGGAAAGCTGGTTTAACTGTACTTAATAAGAAAAAGTATTCTTCAAAAACTCACCAGTGATAAAGTATAACACTTCCTCATGATAAAAGTCCAATTCATCAGTAAGATAAAAATAAATTAGCATATACCTAATGGCAAAGATTCAAATACACGTATCAAAAAATCGCTATAATCCAGGGTTTAAAATTCTCTATTCTGAGTAATTGATAAGTAGATAATTAGTAAGAAGAAAGAAGTTCATTGACCTAACAGACCTTGATAGAATACTATTTCTCAAAGCTAAACTGTCATTTTTTCTTCCAATAAACATTGACTACCATGAACAGAGGAGCCTGATGGACTATAGTCCATGGGATCACAAAGAGTTGAACACTACTGAGCGACTAAACACATACACACATTCACCCATACTACTGACATGCTGAGCCATATATTATCCCAGAAAATTTCAAAATATTGACCTTATTCAGTTTGTGTTTTGATTGCTATAGAATTAAATTGGAAGTCAGTAATTTAAAGATATACAGAAAATCATCAGGTATTTGGCAATGTAGTAGTATATTTCTACATAAAATATGGGTCAAAAATTGACTATAAGGGACTGTCTCTTTGAGTCATGTGTCTGTTCCAATACTTTCTATGAAGCCAACCTTTTGGGTGGAGAGCACCATCTATGTGTTTTGGGGGTAGATGAAATTTCCTAGATCTCTTCATGCCTCACTGAATAACATCCCATTGTATTCCAGAATCATCCTCTTATTCACTCTGAAAATGACCTAAAAGTTTTCCAAATTCTTGGCTATCAGTGATATTGCCACAAGTAGAAAATAATTCCAATGTTTCTATAGCCTACTCCCTCCTGCCCTGAAGTATGACCCTGAAGACAGAGGAAGGAATGATCTTTGAGCCTGATGTATTTAATTTACCCTCCTCTTCCCATGTTACTTTTCCATATCCCTGTATCCTGTCTTCTCATCCCCTTCTCCTTCTTTGTTGAGATGATTTTCTTACTTTTCCCAAGAGTATGATTACAGAGCATGATAGAAATATGACCAAGAAAAATGCTCAAAAATATCCCTGTGTGTAGGCTGGTCAAATCATTGGTGATCAAGGTAAAAATATAACTTCCCCATAAGAGTCTTGAAACATATATGCCTCAGATCAGTTCCTCAACATGACAGGTTAGACCAATATAGTTAAAATCACAAATGCTAAAAATGTGTAAGGCAGAGGTGTTCTGCACACTCTGTGACATGCTGCCTGCTTTTCACATTACTCTATGGATTACTCTATTTTGAGCTCTAGCTGTTTTGCTAGATGCCTTTTAAAAATCTGTTCTTGTAGTTCTCAGCTGTATTATGGTAATGCCGAAGGTTTTAAATCAGGGAACTAGTAGAATAATCAGGGACAAATCTATGACATTTTCTACATGGAGAATGAAAATAGAAGTCCTGGTTTCTTGTGCAATACAATTTAATATCCCTTCAGCCAAAACATATACTTGTAACCTGAAAGGGTTAATTTTGACTACATACTGGATCTGTCTCTGTGATTTTAACCCTATCTTGCAGCTTCTGTTATTATAAACAAACATATTATAAACAAACATAATGGTCAGGGAACCTTGCCCTCCTCTGACCCTTAAACCTCTCTGACCCTTTCCCTCTCTCACCCTCCTCTTGACCCTTAAGCTAAAGTGCCTTTGTTTAGTTCACAGAGAGATAACCTGAGCCAGCCTACCTGTGAATGTTTGTGATATTCTTGAGTTACCATCAGAACCCTCTGCCTGAGACTTGCCATTCTAGGAGATATTTACAAGAATTAAATGATCTTTTTACTTTACTTCCTCACCTCCCCCATCTCTGATCCATGAAAGATCTTGGCATCCAGCCCCCAACAAGACGGTTATTTTGAGATGTTAGTCTGCCGTCTTCTCAGTCAGCCTGCTCTCTGAATAAACTCATATTCCTTGCCTTAACACCTTGTCTCCTGGATTTAGTGGCCTATCGTGTGATAAGTAAAGTGAGCTTGGACTCAGTAACATACAGACACCCACACAACACATACAAATTAACACATTCCCTTTTGGCTAAAGAAAATCAGTGTTAACATCAATTCCACTTCAGTCAGATGTGGGCTGCAAAAGTATTTTTGTGTGCCTTATACTTACTTAGTATGCTATTATTTTGAGCACGTGTGCTGCATAAGTAAATGTAGTTGTAAAAAACAACCATTTTCATATTCTTAGAATTTTATGAGTTAGAATTTAGGTATTGCAACAGAGGACTCATCTCTGCTTCACAGTGACTGAGCTTTGGTGGTTAAAACAGTTAGAGATGGGTGTGATGGATAAAATGAGACCATGTGTCTAAGGTCTTAATTGTGGTTGTTGACTGATTCTAGCTGTTTTCTTCACTTACCTGTTTGACACCTGGGCTGTGGGATAGACTGGCTGGAGTCGCTGAAGTGAACTGAGAGCATTTCTCTCACCTCCCCTCTTTTTCCTCATCCCTTTCTCCCTTCAGTATGACAGTTTCTGGGTTGTTGAACTTTTTACAGAGTCTCTGGCTTCCCCTAGTGGCAATATTCCAAGAACTTTACATAGAAGCAGCAACAATTCCAATGAAATAGTTTTGGATATATTAAAGTACATTCCTAAATGTACTTCTCTAAACATTTAATTAATGAAGCAAACTATTAAGGCAAGCCCAAATTAAAGAGAAGTAAAATTAGACTCTACTTGTTGATGGGAGAAGCAGCAAGAACTTGTGACCACCTTTATTTTTAACCATACGATGAGCAGTTTTAACTGTAGTCATCATGTTATATGTTACATTTCCAGTACTCATTTTTCTGGAGTGCAGATATCTTTTCAGCATAGTGTTTTCATTTCCTGTGGATGTGCTCACAAAACTGAAATTGCTGATCTTATATGGTAGTTCTATTTTTAATATTTTGAGAGACCTCCATAGTGGTGTATCGATTCCCTCCCACAGCACACAAAGTTTCATTTTCTCCATATTCTCTACAGTGTATATATCTTTTATCATTTTTATGTTCAGTTCAGTTCAGTTCAGTCGCTCAGTCATGTTCGACTCTGTGACCCCAGCATGCCAGGCCTCCCTGCCCATCACCAACTCCCGGAGTTCACTCAGACTCACATCCATCAAGTCAGTGATGCCATCCAGCTATCTCATCCTCTGTTGTCCTCTTCTCCTCCTACCCCCAATCCCTCCCAGCATCAGAGTCTTTTCCAATAAGTCAACTCTTCACATGAGGTGGCCAAAGTATTGGAGTTTCAGCTTCAGCATCATTCCTTCCAAAGAAATTCCAGGGCTGATCTCCTTCAGAATGGACTGGTTGGATCTCCTTGCAGTCCAAGGGACTCTCAAGAGTCTTCTCCAAGAGCACAGTTCAAAAGCATCAATTCTTCGGCGCTCAGCCTTCTTCACAGTCCAACTCTCACGTCCATACATGACCACAGGAAAAACCATAGCCTTGACTAGATGGACCTTAGTCGGCAAAGTAATGTCTCTGCTTTTAATATGCTATCTAGGTTGGTCATAACTTTTCTTCCAAGGAGTGTCTTTAAATTTCATGGCTGCAATCACCATCTGCAGTGATTTTGGAGCCCCCCAAAATATTAGCCACCCTAATAGGCATAAGGCAATATTTCATTGTGGTTTTTATTTGCATTTCCCTGATGATTAGTGATACAGAACGTCTTTTCATGTACCTATTGGCCTTTCATATGTCTTCTTTGGAAAAAATAATATATCTATTCAGTTGCTTTGCTGATTTTTTAAGTGGATGGGTTTTTTTTTTCTCTTTTTGGCTATTGAGTTGTATGAGTTTTTTTATACATTTTGGATATTAACCTTTTATCAGATAAAGGGCTTGAAAATATTTTTTCCCATTCCATAGGATGTCTTTTCATTCTGTTTGATGTGTCTTTTGCTGTGCAGAGCACTTTGTTTGTTTGTTTTGTGTAGTCTACCTTGTTTATTTTTATTTTGTTGCTTGTACTTCAGGCGTTCCATCCAAAATGTGTCCACATTTAGTATATGACAGACTTGGTTCTGTATAAAGTACCTTATAAACTTACAGTGTTGAAGAAAAGCATAATAAATCAATCACACAGTCATTGCCATTTAATCTATGTGAATTATAATGAAATACTTCCACAAGTTGGCTGCTTAGCCTTTTTCTATTTTCTGCTTCTACCATAGGTTTTGCATTATCATCTTATCCACATGACCCACAACCAAGGATTTTCTACCTTCCTCCCACACCTTATATGATATAAAAAAGTTTCTTCTCTGTTGAAACTGTCAGCCAAAAATCTAACCCATATTTTAACATGATTTTATACCTAGAGTTCTATAGAAACTATGTCTTTGGAAATATTCAGCATAAGCAGATGATTCTACTAAACTTGCAAAAATGTTCTTATACTATATTTTTTTTTATCTTAATAAAATGCTAGAGTCCCAGAAAGTCTCAAGAAAGAAGATAACATTTAGTAAGCAGGAGGAAAATCAGTAAAACAGCATGAGGAAAAGAGTGAAACAAATAATATAGCAACGTTGGATGTTATTGTCTGCCATTACATGTTAACTTAGCTAAAAAAATATTAGTTCACAAAAGAGGTATTTTGACATCAACTAATTTAACATACTTTTGCACATTTCTTAGTAGTTTTCATTTTAGAAATGCATGAAAGCAAAATTTTTGTAGGAGCAATATTTTAACAGAGTGCAAAAAGCAACCTCTTTCAGAAACTATCAGGAGATTATAGAGTCCATATAATTTCTTAGTTTAGTTTCTTATACATCTAGAGTTATATAATTTCTTAGTTTAAATTCTTCTAGGTGGAGTGTTAATATCCAACTGATGGAAGGAGAAAGAAATGGAGCAAAGGAAGTACACTGTATTCCCAACTCATTTTGATAATAGTTTTTGTTCAGAATTATTATAAGGAAAGAGCTCCAGAGATTTGTTAAACTATTCTCACATAACATTTTGCGTAATGCAAGAATTACAAAACAAATTATGACTTTCTAATTGAAAAAAACATTAATAGAATTAGAGACTTTAAACTCTAGACCTATGGGGGGAAAGGAGAAAAATAAATATTATTTTAATAGTATTCAGCCTAAAAGTCTTTTTTTTTGTCTCACTTTATAAAGTTCAAAGGGGATAAATATAACCTAAACTTAAAATCACGTGTGTTCCTCATTTTACCAATTAATAACAAAGTTACAGAATTGGATTTTTGTGTTGTGTGCTTAGTTGTGTCTGACTCTTGTGATCCCATAAACTGTAGCCTACCAGTCTCTTGTGTCCATGGGATTCTCCAGGCAATAATACTGGAGTGGGTTGCTATTTTTATTCTCCAGGGGTCTTTCCGACCCAGGAATCAAGCCCCGGCCTCCTGCATTGCAGACAGACTCTACTGATCAAGCTACATGTGTTATATAAGTGTTCTGGTTTTTTTTTTTTTTTTTTTTCA
>SJYQ01000616.1:9492-28560 GCA_006410935.1 Redunca redunca | reverse complement strand
TAAAGTACAATTAGTAATTTATCTTTTGTAACTCGTTATAGTAATGGTTTCTAATAAGTATCAAATGCTATGGTTGAAAGCTATGCATTGCATAATCTAATTAGATTTAGAAAGTTTAAAGAATATTTCGAATGTGTTTAAAGGAATTTAAGCTTAATAATTATTGTTAAGCTTCAAATTATTGTTTTGTATATACTTATTTTTAAATTTTTAATTGAAGTATAGTGATTTACAATGGTGTCTTAGTTTCAGGTATACAGCAGTAATTAAGTTATACATACATCTATGTCTACTTTTTCATATTTCTCCTTTATAAGTTATTACAAAATATTGAGTATAGTTTCCTGTGCTATAGAGTAAATCCTTGTTCACTATCTTTTGTATATATAGTAGTGTGTGTATATTAACCCCAAACTACTAATGTATCTCTTCCCCACCCTCACTATTCCCTTTGGTCTGTTTGCTATGTCGGAGAGCCTTTTTCTGTTGTATATGTAAGTTAATTTGCATTAATTTTTTAGATACTACATATAAATAGATATGATATCTGTTTTTCTCTGTTTAGTTTATTGCACTTAGTATTATTATACTTTAGGTCCGTCCATGTTGCTGAAAATGGAATTATTTCATTTACTTTTATAGTTGGGTAATGTTCCTTTGTATACATATACCATACCGTCTTTATTCATCCATCTTTTGATGGATATTTAGATTGCTTTCAGGTCTTGGCTATTGTAAATAGTACTTCAGTGAGCACTGGGGTGCTTTTATCTTTTGAAATTATGGTTTTCTTCAGATATATGCTCAGCAATAGAATTGGGAAGATCATACTGTAGCTCCAGTTTTTAGTTTTTTAAAGGAATCTAAACTGCAGTCCATAATGGTTGTGATTCCCACCAAGAATGATTTAGATTCCAACCAACAGTATAGGAGTGTCCCTTTTATCTCTCACACTCTCCAGCATTTATTATTTGTAGACATTTTGATGATGGCCATTCTGACTAGTATTGAAGTTGCAATTCATTGTAGCTTTGATTTGCATTATTCTTATTAGTGATGTTGAGTGTATTTTTCCATCTTCCTTTTGGGCATTTGCATCTCTTCTTTGGAGAAATGTCTATTTAGATATTTAGATCTTCTGCCTTTCACTTTTTTATTTTTGTATTGTCTTTGTCTGATTTTGGTATCAGGGTGATGATGGCCTCTGTGAACCCATCTGGTCCTCTGTTTTTGTTTTTATGGGAGTTTTTTTTTTTTTTTTTTATCACAGCTTCAATTTCAGTGCTTGTAATTGGGTTATTCATAATTTTTATTTCTTCCTGGCTCAGTCTTGGAAGATTAAACTTATGTAAGAATCTGTCCATTTCTTCCAGGTTATCCATTTTATTGCCATACAGTTGTCTGTTGTAACCTCTCCTTTATCATTTCTAATTTTGTTGATTTGAATCTTCTCTCTTTCTTTCTTGATGAGTCTGGCTAAAGGTTTGTCAATTTTGTTTATCTTCTCAAAGAACTAGCTTTTAGTTTTATTCATCTATACTATTGTTTCTTTCATTTCTTTTTTATTTATTTCTGCTCGGATCTTTATGATTTCTTTCCTTCTAACTATTTTTGTTGGTATTGTTTTTCCAGTTGTTTTAGGTGTAAACTTAGGTTGTCTATTCGATGTTTTTCTTGTTTCTTGAGGTAAGATTGTATTGCTATAAACTTCCCTCTTAGTACTATTTTTGGTGCACTCCACAGGTTTTGAGTTGTCAAGTTTTCATTGTAATTTGTTTCTAGATTTTTGTTTTTATTTCCCTTTTGATTCTCTCAGTAACCTTTTGGTTATTTAGAAATGTATTGTTTAATCCCCACGTGTCTATGTTTTTTTACACTATTTAGTTCATAGTTGATATATAGTCTCAAGGTTGTGGCCAGAGAAGATGGTTCATTCACAATTTCAATTTTCTTAAATTTACTAAGGTTTGGTTTGTGACCCAATATGTGGTCTATCAATGCAAAGAAATAGAGGAAAACAACAGAATGGGAAAGACTAGAGATCTCTTCAAGAAAATTAGAGATACCAAGGGAACATTTCATGCAAAGATAGGCTCAATAATGGACAGAAATGGTATGGACCTAACAGAAGCAGAAGATATTAAGAAGAGGTGGCAAGAATACACAGAAGAACTGTACAAAAAAGATCTTCACGACTCAGATAATCATGATGGTGTGATCACTCACCTAGAGCCAGACATCCTGGAATGTGAAGTCAAGCAGGCCTTAGAAAGCATCACTACAAACAAAGCTAGTGGAGGTGATGGAATTCCAGTTGAGCTATTTCAAATCCTGTGAAAGTGCTACACTCAATATGCCAGCAAATTTGGAAAACTCAGCATTGGCCACAGGACTGGAAAAGTTCTGGTTTCATTTCAATCCCAAAGAAAGGCAATGCCAAAGAATGTTCAAACTACTTCACAATTGCACTCAGCTCACACACTAGCAAAGTAATGCTCAAAATTCTCCAAGCAAGGCCTCAGCAACACGTGAACCATAAACTTCCAGATGTTCAAGCTGGTTTTAGAAAAGGCAGAGGAACCAGAGATCAAATTTCTAACATCTACTGGATCATCGGAAAAGCAAGAGGGTTCGAGAAAAACATCTATTTCTGCTTTATTGACTATGCCAAAGCCTTTGACTGTGTGGATCACGTTACAGTGTGGAAAATTCTGAAAGAGATGGGAATACCAGACCACCTGACCTGCCTCTTGAGAAATCTATATGCAGTTCAGGAAGAACCAGTTAGAACTGGACATGGAACAACAGACTGGTTCCAAATAGGAAAAGGAGTACGTCAAGTTTGTATATTGTCACCCTGCTTATTTAGCTTTTATGCAGAGTACATCATGAGAAATTCTGGACTGGAAGAAACACAAGCTGGAATCAAGATTGCTGGGAGTAATATAAATAACCTCAGATATGTAGATGGCACCACCCATATAGCAGAAAGTGAGGAAGAACTAAAAAGCCTCTTGATGAAATTGAAAGAAGGGAGTGAAAATTTTGGCTTAAAGCTCCACATTCAGAAAACAAAGATCATGGCATCTGGTTCCATCATTTCATGGCAAATAGATGGGGAAACATTGTCAGACTTTATTTTTTGTGGCTCCAAAATCACTGCAGATGGTGACTGCAGCCATGAAATTAAAACACTTACTCCTTGAAAGGAATGTAATGACCAACCTAGATAGCATATTAAAAAGCAGAGATATTACTTGGCCAATAAAATTCTGTATAATCAAGGCTATGGTTTTTCCAGTGGTCTTGTATAAATGTGAGAGTTGGACTATGAAGAAAGCTAAGCACCGAAGAATTGATGCTTTTGAACTGTGGTGTTGGAGAAGGCTTTTGAGAATCCCTTGGACTGCAAGGAGATCCTACCTAAAGGAGACCAGTCCTGGGAGTTCATTGGAAGGACTGATGCTGAGGCTGAAACTCAGCCTACTTTGGCCACCTCATGCAAAGAGTTGACTCATTGAGAAAGAACCTGATTCTGGGTGGGATTAGGGGCAGGAGGAGAAGGGAATAACAGAGGATGAGATGGCTGGATGGCATCAACGACTCGATGCACATGAGTTTGGGTGAACTCTGGGAGTTGGTGATGGACGGGGAGGCCTGGAGTGCTGCGATTCATGGGGTCACAAAGAGTCAGACACGACTGAGCAACAGAACTGAACTGAGCTGAACCGATTGTGGTCTATTGTGGAGAATGTTCCATGTACACTTTAGAAGAAGGTATACTCTTCTGCATTTGGATGGAATGTCCTGAAGATATCAATGACGTCCATCTCATCTAATGTATCATTTAAGACTTTTGTTTCCTTATTAATTTCCTGTCTTGATGATCTGTCCATTGGTGTGAATTGGATGTTAAAGTCTCCTGTTTTTATTGGGTTACTGTCAACTTCTCCTTTTATGTCTGTCAGTGTGTGTTTTATGTATCAAGGTGCTCCAATGTTGGGTGCATAGATAGTTACAATTGTTATGTCTTCCTCTTGGATTGATCTCTTCCTCTTTGATTAATTCCTCTTGATCATTGTGTAGTGCCCTTCCTTATCTCTTGTAATCTCCTTTATTTTAAGGTCAATTTTGTCTGATATGAGGATTGCTACCCCAGCTTTCGTTTGCTTCCCATTTGCATGGAATATATTTTTCCATCCTCTCACTTTCAGTCTATATGTGCCTTTAGGTCTGAAGTTAGTTTCTCTTTTTTTTAAAATATAAATTGATTTAATTGGAGGCTAATTACAATATTGTATTGGTTTTCCTATACATCAACATGAATCCACCACAGGTGTACATGTGTTCCCCATCCTGAACCCCCTCCCACCCTTCGCTCCCTACCCTCCCTCTGGGTCAACCCAGTGAACCAGCCCCGAGCATCCTGTATCATGCATCAAACCTGGACTGGCGACTCATTTCACGTAGGATATTATACATGTTTCAATGCCATTCTCCCAAATCATCTCACCCTCATCCCCTCCCACAGAGTCCAAAAGACTGTTCTATACATCTGTGTCTCTTTTGCTGTCTCACATACAGGGTTGAAGTGGGTTTCTTGTATACAGCATATATATGGGTTTGTTGTTGTTGTTGTTGTTGCTGTTGTTTCTTTGGTTGGTTTTTTAACACATTCAGCTAATCTGTGTCTCTTGGTTGGAGCATTTAATCCATTTACATTTAAAGTAATTATTGATATATATGTTCCGGTTGCTATTTTCTTAATTGTTTGGGGTTAATTTTGTAGATCTTCTTTTCTTCTCTTGTATTTCTTGACTATATAATCCCTTGATATTTATTGTAAAGCTAGTTTGGTGGTACTGAATTCTCTTAACTTTTGCTTGTCTGAAAAGCTTTTAATTTCTCCATCAATTTGAATGAAATCCTTGCCAAGTACAGTAATCTTGGTTNTTGATATTTATTGTAAAGCTAGTTTGGTGGTACTGAATTCTCTTAACTTTTGCTTGTCTGAAAAGCTTTTAATTTCTCCATCAATTTTGAATGAAATCCTTGCCAAGTACAGTAATCTTGGTTATAGATTTTTTCCTTTCAGTACTTTAAATATATCCTGCCACTCCCTCTGGCCTGCAGTTTCTGCTGAAAGAACAGCTGTTAAGCATGTGGGGTTTCCCCTGTATTTTACTTGTTGCTTCTCCCTCGCTGCTTTTAATATTCTTTCTTTGTGTTTAGTCTTTGTTTGTTAGTTTGATTAGTATGTGTCTTTGCATGTTTCTCCTTGAGTCTATCCTGTATGGGTCTATCCTCTTTGTGCCTCTTGGATTTGATTGACTATTTTCTTTTCCATGTTAGGGAAATTTTCAACTATCAGTTCAGTTCAGTTCAGTCGCTCAGTCATGTCTGACTCTTTCTCTTCAAAAATTTTCTCATACCCTTTCTTTTTTCTCTTCTTCTGGGACCCCTATTGAATGTCAGTGCATTTGATATTGTCCCAGAGGTCTCTGAGCCTATCCTCAGTTCTTTTCATTCTTTTTACTTTATTTTTCTCTTCAGAAGTTATTTCTATAATTTTATCTTCCAGCTCACTGATTCACTCTTCTGCTTTAGATAGTCTGCTATTGATTCCTTCTAGAGTATTTTTAATTTTAGTAAATATGTTGTTTGTCTCTGTGTGTTTATTCTTAAATTCTTCTAGGTCTTTGTTAATTGAATCTTGCACTTTCTCTCTTTTGTTTTCAAGGTTTTTGATCATATTTACTATCAATATTCTGAATTATTTTTCAGGTAGTTTGCCTATTTCATCTTCATTTATTTGAACTTTTGTGTTTCTAGTTTGTTCCTTCATTTCTGTAGTATTTATCTGCCTTTTCATTATCTNTTTTTTTTTTTTTTTTTTTTTTCTTCTTTTTCTTTTTTTTTTTTTTTTTTTTTTAAGCTTATTGTGTTTAAGGTCTCCTTTTCCCAGTATTCAAGGTTGAATTCTTTCTTCCTTTTGGTTTCTGCCCTCCTGAGCTTGGTCCAGTGGTTTGTATAAGCTTCCTATAGGGGGAGATTTGTGCTGAGTTTTTGCTTGTTTGCTTGCTTTTCCTCTGATGGGAAAGGCTGAGTGAGATGGTAATCCTGTCTGAGGATGATGAGTTTGTATTTTTGTTTTGTTTGTTGTTTAAATAGGCATCCTGCACAGGGTGCTAATGGTGGTTCTATGATCCCAGGTCTTATATTCCAATGGTTTCCTTTGTGTGAGTTCTCACTATTTGATATCCCCTAGGGTTAGTTTTCTGTTAGTCTAGGGTCTTAGAGTCAGTGCTCCCACTCCAAAGGCTAAGGGCTTGATCTCTGAAGAAGAGTTTAGTTCTACGATGTCTGAGGTTTGACTCTTCTTTATCTTGTGAGATTGGGATTGGTGGACATTCAACAAAATGGCCTGGGTTTATTAGCAAAGCTTCTTTTCCTATCCAGTCCTCCTTTTATTTTTTTTTAAATTTTTTCCCTTTTCTTTTGTGCTTCGTCTAGTTTCACTTGCTCATACGATGCTGAAGGCAGCAACCTGACCCTGCACTCGTACCAGAGTTACACGTGTGAAAAGCTGAGGCCAGCCCATGCAATTAGGGCATGTGCCAAAGCACTGTGCATGGCACTGCAACTCAAGATGACCAGATCTTCTGCTATTTTTTTTTAAATGATTGAGCTGTATGAGTTGTTTGTATATTTTGAAAATTAATTCCATGTCAGTCACATCATTTGCAAATACTTTTTTCCCATTCTGTAGATTGTCTGTTTGTTTTGTTTGTGGTTTTCTTTGCTGTGCAAGTTTTTATGTTAATCTAGGTTCTATATGCTTATTTTTATTTTCATTTCCCCTACTCTAAGAGTTGGATTTGTTTTTTGTGCCATAGCCATATTGTTTTGATAAATATAGCTTTGTAGGATAGTGTGAAGTGAGGGAGCATGATTCTTCCAGCCCATTTTTCTTTCTCAAGATTGCTTTGGCTATTTGGAGTCTTTTGTATTTCCATACAAAAAATTTTCTTTTGTTCTAGTTCTGTGAGAAATATCATTAATAATTTGATAAGGATTGAATAGATTTTGTGGATTTCCTTGGGTAGTATAGTAAATTTTACAATATTGATTATTCTAATTCAAGAACATGGTGTGCTGAGGGCTTACTCACTTAGTTGAGACTGACTCTTTGTGACCTAATGGAATTTAGCCCTCCGGGCTCCTCTGTCCATGGGGATTTTCTAGGCAAAAATACTGGAGTGGGTTGTCATGCCCTCCTCCAGTGTATCTTCCCAACCCAGGGGTCGAACCCAGGTCTCCCACACTGCAGGCAGAATCTTTACCATTAGAGACACTAGGGAAGCCCTAAGGACATGGTATATATTACTATCTTTTTGTGGCATCTTTGATTTCATTCATCAGCAACTTATAGCTTTTGGAATATGGGTCTTTTGCCTCCATCAGGTCAATTCATTTCAGTTCACTCAGTCATATCTCACTCTATGCAGTCCCATGGACTGCAGCATGCCAGGCTTCCCTGCACATCACCAACTCCTGGAACCTGCTCAAACTCATGTCTGTTGAATCAGTGATCCCATCCAACCAGCTCATCCTCTGTTGTTCCCTTCTCCTCCTGGCTTCTATCTTGCCCAGCATCAGCGTCTTTTCCAGTGAGTCAATTCTTCACAACAGGTGGCCAAAGATTTGCAGTCTCAGCTTCAGCATCAGTTTTTCCCATGAATACTCAGGACTGATTTCCTTTGGATTGACTGGTTGGATCTCCTTGCAGTCCAGGGGACTCTCAAGAGTCTTCTCCAATGCCACAGTGCATAAAATTAATTCTTCAGAACTCAGCTTTCTTTATATCCAACTCTTACATCCATATATAACTTTTAGGTAGGCTTATTCTGAGATAGTTTATTCTTAAGCTTAATATTTTTTAGAAATGATTCTTAAAAATTTATAAGGATTATATTTATGTTATATTTCCACTTATCTTACTTATTGTGAAAAAGGTAAGGGGCTTCCCTGGTGGCTCAGATAAGTAAATAATCTGCCTGCAATGCAGGAGACCCGAGTTCAGTCCATGGGTTAGAAAGATGCCTTGGAAAAGGAAATGACAACCCACTCCAGTATTCTTACCTGGGAAATTCCATGGACAGAGAAGCCTGGTGGGCTACAGTCCTTGGAGTCACAAAGAGTTGGATACGACTGAGTGACTAACACTGAACCCTGGCTGTCAAAAATCTCAAAGCTACGCTATTATCACAAATAATGAACACATATTGCAAATAATGACTCAAATGTAAAATGCAATTTGTTCTGAAGAATTCTCGTAATAGTAATACATTATAATCAATAGTTTAACTATTTCAAATCCTAAGAGATGATGTTGTTGTAGCACTGCACTCAACACATCTCCACCATTGGAAAACTCAGCTGTAGCCACATGACTGGAAAAGGCCAGTTTTCATTCTAATCCCAAAGAAGGGCAAAACCAAAGAATATTCAAACAGCTGCACTATCGCACTCATTTCACATGCTAGCAAGGTAATGTTCAAAATCCTTAGAGGTAGACTTCAACAATATATGAAGCAAGAACTTCCAGATGTACAAGCTAGATTTAGAAAAGGCAGAGGAACCAGAGATCAAATTTCCAACATCCATTGGATCATAGGAAAAGCAAGACGATTCCAGAAAAACGTCTACCTCTGCTTCATTGACCACACTAAACCCTTTGATTGTGTGGATCACAACAAACTACTGGAAATTCTTAAAGACATATGAATAACAGAGAACCTTACCTGTCTCTTGAAAAACCTTTATGCAGGTCAAGAAGCAACAGTTAGAACCAGACATGGAACAATGGATTGGTTCCAAATTGGGAAAGGAGTACATCAAGTCCATATATTGTCACCCTGCATGTTTAACTACATACAGAGTACATAACAGGAAATGCCAGGCTGGATGAGGCACAGGCTGAAATGAAGATTTCCGGGAGAAATAGCAATAACCTCAGATATGTAGATGACACCATCCTTATGGCAGAAAGTGAAGAGGAACTAAAGGGCCTCTTGATGAAGGAGAAATAGGAAAGTGAAAAAACTGGATTAAAACTCAATATTCAGAAACAAAGATCATGGCATCTGGTCCCATCACTTCATGGCAAATAGATGGGGAAACAATGGAAACAGTGAAAAACTTTATTTTCTTGGGCTCCAAAATCTCCTTCACTGAAGGTGGTGACTGCAGCTATGAAATTAAAAGACACTTGCTCCTTGGAAGAAAAGCTATGAAAAACCTAAGCAGCATATTAAAAAGCAGAGATATCACTTTGCCAACCAAGGTTGATAGAGTCAAAGATATGGTTCTTCCAGTAGTCATGTATAATTGTGAAAGTTGGACAATAAAGAAGGCAGAGAGCCAAAGAATTGATGCTTTCAAACTGGTGTTGGAGAAGACTCTTACAAGTCCCTTGGATTGCAAGGAGATCGAACCAGTCTATCTTAAAGGAAATCAATCCCGAATATTCACTGGAAGGACGGATGCTAAAGCAAAACTCCAATACTTTGGCTATCTGATGCACAAAACCGACTCATTGGCAAACACCTTGATGCTGGGAAAGATAGAAGGTGGGAGGAGAAGGGGACAACAGAGGATGAGATGATTGGATGGCATCACAGACTCAGTGGACATAAGTCTGAATAAACTCCTGGAGTTGGTAATGGACAGGGAGGCTTGACATGCTGCAGTCCATGGGGTTGCAAAGAGCTGGACATGACTGAGTGGCTGAAATGACTGACTGACTGAAAGGAAGAATTTGTGTAATATTGAAACCCAAAGTGTAGGCTCATATATCAGTGAAAAAGAGATGTATATTAACTGTTCAATAATATTTTTAAGAACATTTTTTGTAAGAAAATGTATTTTGTATAAAATCCCTTTACATAGATAAATGCTTATGTTTCAATGGATTACCATTTGTAACCTTGCTCATTTAATTTTCTATATGACTACATATTCAAAGGAACAGAAAAAATTTAAAACTAATGCATTTTTTAGCAAGATAGTAATAATTGCATTTGGGTTGAATATATCTTTCTTAATCTTTAATATATTTAGTATAAAAAGTATTAATACACTGGCCCAGAAGAGAATTAACAAATTTATGTAGCCATTTACAGACTTTTCTTTTCTAAAATATAGCTGTGAGTCTGAGGAGTGAGAGATAAGAAGGGAGAGTAAAAGAATGAAACTGAATAAGAAAAGGAGGAAAACAACCAACTATTAGAACTTTGAATATATACCAGTCAACTAACTAAAAAAAAAAAAAAAAAATTCCTTGTCCTTTCAAATGGCCTAATCTAAATTACTGTTTCTATAGGCATCAAAGAAAATAAAGAGTTCTATGCATTTGTGTTAGGTGTGTATGTACATGTGTGTGTCAACAAACAAAAAAAGATCCTCTGAGTTGTAGGTCATCACAAACCTATGATTTTGCACTTGTGGAAATATTTTCAGATTCTTACTGATTCTGTCACTGAAAAGGCCACTGAACCTATCACATGTGTAGAAATTTGTTATGAGTGGAACAGATTTATCTGGGCAATTACTACATTGACTAAGAAACAAGAAGGCCGAGTATCCCCTTAACACAATTGTTTCATTGACTAGTGTTAAGTGAGAGACAGAGCCTAAGGACATAGGAATAATTACTCTCTCCTGGGAGCCAAGCATGATGCTGTATAAAGACTTGAATTATTATAGATAAATCATGGAATAGTGTCAGCAGCAGTATGGATCCATGGTTTGAAAATTGGTTTATCCCTAGTGTGACCACATTGACTGAAACAAATGCCCCAAAATGTACAGAACCAACAATTGTTCCTCAGTGGGAATCATTTTAGTCATTGTTAGTGTATTAACAACCAAGAGGTTGTTAATTGATATTGGGGGATATATTAATATCCCAGATAGCAAATATAGTTTTACCACTTATTTTTTTCTCTAGTAATAACTGATTTTATTTTATTTTATTTTTTAATTTTTATTTTAACTTTAGTTTACTTTACATTACTGTATTGGTTTTGCCAAACATTGACATGGATTCACGAGTGTACAAGTGTTCCNTATTGGTTTTGCCAAACATTGACATGGATTCACCACGAGTGTACAAGCGTTCCCAAACATGAATCCCCTCCCACCTCCCACCCCATACCAATCTAGTATAAAGGCCTACTCTCCAAAAAAAAAATCTTATATAATTTTCAAGTCTGAATTTTGTGATAAATCCAGTTTATCAAAAAGAAAATGGTCATTATTAGAATTTATATTGTGTGCAACAGCTAGTCTTAGTGAACAAAGCAACATAGACTCTGTTTTTTATTTTTTCAGTGTCAATGTGTTGTTCATTTATTCTTTTTTTTAATTAATTTTTTTAAATTTTACTTTATTTTACTTTACAATACTGTATTTGTTTTGCCGTACATCAATGAATCCACCATGGGAAATAGAACTGCCTTATAACCCAGCAATCCCACTGCTGGGAATACACACTGAGGAAACCAGAATTGAAAGAGATACGTATACCCCAATGTTCATCGCACCACTGTTTATAATAGCCAGGACATGGAAGCAACCTAGATGTCCATCGGCAGATGAATGGATAAGAAAGCTGTTCATTTATTCTTTTACATGATGGATACTAAGAGAAACATAAACCTGGTGAAACAAATCAAGATTTTCTTTGAATTAAAAGTTACAGAATTAGTTTTGTGTTTGCATATTCTTGTTTTCCCAGACACAATGTTTGTGACCTTTTTCCTTTNTTTGAATTAAAAGTTACAGAATTAGTTTTGTGTTTGCATATTCTTGCTTTCCCAGACACAATGTTTGTGACCTTTTTCCTTTATTCCACAACCAAGATTTTAACCTTTTGCCTCGAATCTTGAGATAGAAACATCCAGATTTATAGTGTATTTCACTATAGAACTACCTCAATTCTATAGAACTGGTCCCTAAAGTCACCCCTTTTAAATAAAGGCTTAATGCTAAAACCATTGGAAAGATAAAGGCTCAATTCCTGTTTTAATTTATTATTCTTTTCATACAACAAGTATTTATTGAGCATCTATATGTGCTGAGAGAAGAACATAAAATGAGGAGTACATCTTCTCAGAGAAGACCTTAAAAGTACCAGCATCAGTCACTTCTTTGCCATACATCCTTACCCTTATTTTAACTGTAGTATAAACTAAAATGCATCTCTCTCTCTTGGTCATTCTTTCGTGCATGCATGCAGATGTTCACACACACATCGAGTGGTCAGTGTTTTAACCTGAAAATGTTATAATACTATTGTTGTTGTTATTGCTCAGTTGCCCAAAAGTGTCCAACTCTTCATGACCTCATGGACTGTAACACACCATTCCTCTCTGTCACTCATGCCGAAGTTAATGTGTGTTGCATAAGTGATGCCATCCAGTCATCTCATCCTCTGATGCCATCTTCTCCTTCTGCTTTCATTTTTTCCCAACATCAGTTTGTTGTTTTTTTTTCTTTTTCCCAATGAGTCAGTTGTTCCCATTAAGTGACTAAAATATTGGAGCTTCAGCTTCAACATCAGTCCATCCAATGAGTATCCAGGGCTGGTTTCCTTTAAGATTGACTGGTTTGATCTTCTTGCTGTCCAAGGAACTCTCAAGAGTTTTTACCAGCACCAAAGTTTGAAGGTACCAATTCTTTGGTGCTCTGCCTTCTTTACAGTACAGCTCTCACAATGATATGAGACTACTGAAAAGAGCAGAGCCTTGACTATTCAGACTTTTGTCACCAAGGTGATGTTTTTGCTTTTGAACACATTATATAACTTTCCTGCCTAGAAACAATTGTTTACTAATTTAATAGCTGTAGCCACCATCCACAGTGATTTTAGAGGCCAAGATGAGGAAGTTTGTCATTTCTTCCACATTTTCTCCAGCTATTTGCCATGAAGTGATGGGGCCAGATGCCACGATCTTAGTTTGTTGTTGTTGTTGTTGTTAGTATTTAGTTTTATGCCTCCTTTTTCACTCTCTTCCTTCACTCTCATCAAAAGGATCTTTAGTTCCTCTTTGTTTTCTGTCATTACAGTGGTATGACCCATATATCTGAAGTTTCTCCTGCCAATCTTGATTTCCAGCTTGTAACTCATCCAGCCTGGCATTTCTGATAAGGTGCTCAGAGTATACGTTAAATAAACAAGGTGACAATCAGCAGCCTTGTCATATTCGTTTCTCAATCCTGAACCAGTCAGTTGCTCCATACAGTGTTAAAGTGTTGTTTCTTGACCTGTATACCGATTTCTCAGGGGATAGGTAAGATGGTCTGGTACTCCCATCTTAAGAGTTTTCCAGTTTGTTATGATCTACAAAACTGAAGGTTTTAACCTAGTCAGTGAAATAGAGGTAGATATTTTTCTGGAATTCCCTTGCTTTCTCTATGATCCAGCGAATGTTGGCAATTTGGTCTCTGGCTCCTCTACCTGTTCTAAACCCAGTTTGAATGCCTGACAGTTCTTGGTTCACATAATTCTGAAACCAATCATGCAGGATTTTGAGAATAACCTTACTAGCATGAACTTACTAGTACAGTCCATGGAGTCGCAAAGAGTCCGACGTGACCAAATGACTTTCGCTTTCAGTTTACTAGCATGGGAAATAAGTACAAACATCCTTTAGTACTGCCATTCTCGGTAATTGGGATGAGGATTGACCTTTTCTATCCTGTGGCTGCTGCTGAGTTTTCCAGATTTTCTGGTATATTGACTGCATCACTTTGATAGCATCATCTTTTAGGATTTTAAGTAGCTCTACTGAAATTCCATCACAGCCACTGTCTTTATTGACAGAGGAGCTTCCTATGGACCACTCGACTTCACTCCAGAATATCTGGCTCTGGATTATTGACCACAACATCCTATTTACCTGAGTCATGAAGATCTTTCTTGTATGGTTCTTCTGTGTAGTTTTTCCATCTCTTCTTGATCTCTTCTGTTTCTAAAAGGTCTCTACCATTTCTGTACTTTATTATGCCGATCTTTGGGTGAAATGTTCCTTTGATATTTCCAATTTTCTTGACAAGATCTCTAATCTTTCCTCTTCTGTTTTTTTTCCTCTATTTTCCCACATTTTTCATGGAAGAAGGCATTCTTGTCTCCTTTTGCTATTCTCTATTTATTTTGCTGTTCTGAATTTAGTTGGGTATCAGTTCAGTTCAGTTCAGTCACTCAGTTGTGTACAATTATTTCCAACCCCATGGACTGCAGCAAGTCAGGCCTCCCTGTCTATCACCAACACCCAGAGTTCACCCAAACTCATATCCATTGAGTCAGTGATGCATCTCATCCTCTGTCATCCCCTTTCCTCTCTCATTCAGTTTTCCCAACATCAGAGTCTTTGCCAATGAGTCAGTTCTTCACATCAGGTGACCAAAATATTGGACTTTCAATGAACACTTAGGACTGATCTCCTATAGGATGGACTGGTTGGAACTCCTGGCAGTCCAAGGAACTCTCAAGAGTCTTATCCAACACCGAAGTTCAAAAACATCAATTTTTCAGTCCTCAGCTTTCTTTATAGTCTAACTCTAACATCCACACATGACTACTGGAAAACACAGCATTGACAAGATGGACCTTTGTTGACAAAATAATGTCTCTGATTTTTAATATGCTGTCAAGGTTTGTCATAATGTTCCATCCAAGGAGTAAGTATCTTTTAATTTCATGGCTACAATCACCATCTGCAGTGATTTTGGAGCCCCCAAAATAAAGTCTGCCACTGTTTCCAGCTTCCCTATCGATTTCCCATGAAGTGATAGGGCCAGATGCCATGATCTTAGTTTTCTGAATGTTGAGCTTTAAGCAAACCTTTTCAATCCCCTCTTTCACTTTCATCAAGAGGCTCTCTAATTCTTCTTCACTTTCTGCCATAAGGGTGGTGTCATCTGCATATCTGAAGTTATTGGTATTTCTTCCAGCAATCTTGAATCCAGCTTGTGCTTCATCCAGTCCAGGGTTTCTCATGATGTACTCTGCACATAAGTTAAATAAGCAGAGATATAATATACAGCCTTGACGTACTCCTTTCCCTATTTGGAACCAGTCTTTAGTTCCATGTCCAGTTCTAACTGTTGCTTCCTGTCCTGCATACGGATTTCTCAAGAGGCAGGTCAGGTGGTCTTTTATTCCCATCTCTTTCAGAATTTCCCACACTGTATTGTGATCCACACAGTCAAAAGCTTTGACATAATCAGTAAATCAAAAGTGATGTTTTCTGGAACTGTCTTTCTTTTTTGATGATCTACCAGATGTTGGGAATTTGATCTCTGGTTAATATGCCTTCTCTAAAACCAGCTTGAAAATCTGGAAATTCATGGTTCATGTATGCTTTAAGCCTGGCTTGAAGAATTTTGAGCATTACTTTAGTAGCATGTGAGATGAGTTCAACTGTGCCATAGTTTGAGTATTCTTTACCAATGTGTTTCTTAGGAATTGGAATGAAAACTGTCCTTTTCCAGTCCTGTGGCCATTGCTGAGTTTTCCAAAATTGGTGGCATATTTAGTGCAGCGTTTTCACAGCATCATCTTTTAGGATCTGAAATAGCTCAACTGTAATTCCATCAGCTCCACTAGCTTTGCTTGTAGTAATGCTTCCTAAGGCCCACTTGACTTCACATTCCAGGGTTCCTGGCTCTAGATGAGTGATCACACCATCATAATTATCTGGGTCATGAAGATCTTTTTTGTATAGATCCTCTGTGTATTCTTCCCACCTCTTCTTAATATCTTCTGCTTCTGTTAGGTTCATACAATTTCTGTTATTTATTGAGCCCATTTTTGCATGAAATGTTCCCTTGGTATCTCTAATTTTCTTAAAGAGATCTGTAGTCTTTCCCATTCTATTGTTTTCCTCTATTTTTTCCACTGATCACTGAGGAACACTTTCGTATCTCTCCTTGCTCTTCTTTGGAACTCTGCATTCAAATGGGTATATCTTTCCCTCTCTCCTTTGCTTTTTGCTTCTCTTCTTTTTCCCAGCTATTTGTAAGGCCTCCTCAGACAGCTATTTTGCTTTGCATTTCTTTTCCATGGGGATGGCCTTGATCTCTGTCTCCCATACAATGTCACAAACCTCCATCCACAGTTTATCAGTCACCCTATGAGATCTTGTCCTTGGAATCTATTTATCATTTCCACTGTATAATTGTAAGGAATTTGATTTAGGTCATACTTGAATAGTCTAGTGGTTTTCCCTAGTTTCTTCAATTTAAGTCTGAATTTAGCTATAAGGAGTTAATAATCTGAGCCACAGTCAGCTTCTGGTCCTGTTTTTGCTGACTCTATAGAGCTCCTCTACCTTTGACTGCAAAGAATATAATCAATCTGGTTTTGGTGTTGACCATCTGGTGGTGTCCATGTGTAGAGTCTTCTCTTGTGTTGTTGGAAGAGGATGTTTGCTATGACCAGTGCATTTTCTTGGCAAAACTCTACTAGTCTTTGCCCCGCTTCATTCTGTATTCCAAGGCCTAATTTGCCTGTTACCCCAGGTGTTTCTTGACTTGTACTTTTGCATTCCAATCCCCTATAATGAAAAGGACGTCTTTTTTGGGTGTCATTTCTAAAAGGTCTTGTAGGTCTTCATGGAACTGTTCAACTTCAGCCTCTTCAGCGTTACTGGCTGGAGCATAGACTTGGATTACTGTGATATTAAATGGTTTGCCTTGGAAATGAACAGAGACCATTCTGTCATTTTTGAGATTGCATCCAAGTACTGTATTTTGGACTCTTTTGTTGCCTATGATGGCTACTGAATTTCTTCTAAGGGATTCCTGCCCACAGTAGTAGATATAATGGTCATCTGAGTTAAATTCACCCATTCCAGTCCATTTTAGTTCGCTGATTCCTAAAATGACAACGTTGGGTATGGTTGGGTACTGCTGCTGCTGCTGCTAAGTCACTTCAGTCGTGTCCAACTCTGTGCGACCCCATAGATGGCAGCCCACCAGGCTCCCCCATCCCTAGGATTCTCCAGGCAAGAATACTGGAGTGGGTTGTCATTTCCTTCTCCAATGCATGAAAGTGAAAAGTGAAAGTGAAGTCTCTCAGTCGTATCTGACTCTTAGCGAACTTGTGGACTGCAGCCTACCTTGCTCCTCCGTCCGTAGGATTTTCCAGGCAAGAGTTCTGGAGTGGGGTGTCATTGCCTTCTCCAATACTTGGGTACACATTTCCCTTTCTCTCACGCTTTTTGCTTCTCTTATTTCTTCAGGTATTTGTAAAGCCTTCTCAGATAACCACTTTGCCTTCTTGCTTTTCTTGTTCTTTGGGATAGGACTGCTGCCTCCTGTGCAGTGTTACAGACCTCTGTCCATAGTTTTTTAAGCACACTCTTTACTAAATTTAATCCCTTGAATCTGTTCATCACCTCCACTGCATATTTATAGAGGATTTGATTTAAGTCATACCTGCCTGGACTAGTGGTTTTCTTTGCTTTCTTTAGTTTAAGCCTGAATTTTGCTATGAGACGCTGATGATCTGAGCCACAGTCAGCTTCAGGTCTTGTTTTTAAAGACTGTATACAGCTTCCGTCATCTCTTGTGTTGTTGAAAAAGAGTGTTTTGTATGACTAATGCATTCTCTTGGCAGAATTCTGTTAGCCTTTGCCCTGCTTCATTTTGTACTGTAAGGCCAAATGTTCCCATTACTTAAGTTTCTCTTGACTTTCTATTTTTGCATTCCAATCCCCAATGATTAATAGAACACCTTTTTTTTGTTGTTGTTGTTATTAGTTCTAAGAGCTCTTCTACATCTTCATAGAACTGATCAGCTTCTTCAGCATCAGTGGTTGGAGCATAGACTTGAATTACTGTGATGTTGAATGGTTTGCCTTGGAAATGAACCTAGATCATTCTGTTGCTTTTGAGATTGCACCAAAGTTCTGCATTTCAGACTCTTTTGTTGATTATGAGGGCTACTCAATTTCTTCTAGGGGATTCTTGCCCTCAGTAGTAGATATAATGGTCATCTAAATTAAATTCACCCATTCCCATTCATTTTAGTTCTCTGATTCCTGAGATGTTGATGTTTACTCTTGCCATCTCCTGCTTGACCACATTCAATTTACCTTCATTCATGGACCTAACATTCCAGGTTCCTATGTAATACTGTTCTTTGCAGGATCGGATTTTACTTTCATCACCAGATACATCCACAACTGCATCTCATTTCTGCTTTGGCTGAGTCAATTCATTCTTTCTGGAGCAATTAGTAATTGTCCTCCAAGCTTCCCCAGCAGCATATTGGATACCTTCCAGACTGGGGACTCATATTTCAGTGTCATATCTGTGTCCTTTTATACAGTTCATGGTCTTCTCATGGCAAGTATACTGGGGTGGTTTGCCATTCCCTCTTTCAGTAGATCACATTTTGTCAGAACTCTCCACTATGGCCCATCTGTCTTGGGTGGCCCTACATCTCATGGATCATAGCTTCATTGAGTTATTCAGTCCTCTTCACCCTGACAAAGCAGTGATCCATGAAGGGGTATAATACTATTAACACATATAAGTTACACATATAAGTAACACATATGTTACATGTGTGCATATAATTATCAACATGTGTGCAGTATTTGCTCTGTGTTAGGCATTGTTATAAGCACCTTAACTATGAGCATATTCTAACTGAGACATAAAGTTGATGGTTTCAAATTTTTTTTCACTTAACTGTATAGCTTTCATATACACTAATAGTTTTATTTTTATTTTTTTTAATTTTTATTTTAACTTTAGTTTACTTTATATTACTGTATTGGTTTTGCCAAACATTGACATGAATTCACCACGAGTGTACATGCGTTCCCAAACATGAATCCCCTCCCACCTCCCACCCCATACCATCTCTCTGGGTCATTTGGAACACATGTACACCTGTGGCAGATTCATGTTGATGTGTGGCAAAACCAATAAAATATTGTAAAGTAAATCGCATCCAATTAAAATAAATAAATTTAAATTTAAAAAAATAAA